>JALIZH010031751.1:0-80983 GCA_030522465.1 Rhipicephalus appendiculatus
CAATAGTGCTTTTTTTAATAACAAGATTATGCGTGGAAAGCTTTTGCTGCCTGGATCATCAGGAAAGCCCGACTGAATAAGAAATAAAAATTTCATCGGGAGGAAATGTTGGGCAGCCCGATATGTCACGGATATATTGATGTTTAGGGTTGTCCGCAGGCAACCGAAGAGCAGTGATTTAATTTCACCATTTTGGGACACTATATATACACCAATACATGTATGTGTATATGTTTATTTGTTAAACATGGTAAAACTGCTTCCGCTTAGCTACTTAAAAAGTTGTGCTCGGAAATGTGTGAGAGGCAACTGCTCCAAAAAGGCTTATTTGCTGCTCCAGAACGAAGTTTTAGCTGCTCCAGAAGCTGCGCCGAATCGAGTTCGGCCGATCACATCACTGGGAACTCTACAGATGTCCAGACTTTGAAAACGTTGTGAGTAGTGTTTTCAGGAAAAGTAATGGGTCTTGATATGCCAACAGCAGCATTGTTTGCATGCGCCGAGGAGCTTAGTAGCAGCGAATTGTTTTATTTATGTATTGTCCAATATTTGTCTGAGCTGTGCCAATTTTTCAGTCCATGTTACCTAACATTGCTTGTTATTGTGTGGAGAATGAGCCGAACTATGTAAAGGAACTTTGTGTGATCTTGCAGACATGCCCCATATTGTGATACACTGCCCTCGTCTAGCATGACATTGTGAGGGGCTCTCTCATATTTTGTCGTGGGCTGTCAACCCATGAAGATGTATAAAAATTGCATGAGAGTGGGAAGCAACAAACTATGCTGTGTGTGTGTGTGTGTGTGCGTGTGTGTGTGTGTGTGTGTGTGCGTGTGTGTGTGTGTGGGAGAGAGAGAGTGAATGAATGAATGCTTGTCATTCAGTGTAACTTTCATAAGAACTTTGCTGACTTTCTTTGTCCTATTTATATTTCCCAAGTATTTATGTTTCCTACTGCGCAAAAATGAATGCAACCTTACACAAAATGCGTGCATTCACAGAAGGTGTTTCATTTTACAACGAACAGTCGTGAGCGAGAAGTTGGGAAATATGGAACAAACCAGCAAAAATAATTTTATAGCACAGCTCCTCTGTGTAACATTGCTTCTACACATTGTGCTTGTCGAATATGTGGATTTCAAGTATTCAGTTTCAACCAACATAACCAAGCATTCGCCCGTGGCTGTACATATACTTGTTTATATGTGCGCGGTATTTTTGCATATTGTCATACGTGTTGCCAATTGGTATTAAGGGCAGAAACCTAGTCAGGCTAAATACGCGGATTTTTGTCTCTACACATGTCATCTGTACTGTAACTGCTGTTGATAAAAAAATAAACTTGGGTATAACACTCCCGTGCAGTCACCAAGAGAAGAGTAGCCGTCTCTGACTCAAATGAATTTGCCGCAATCTTTTCCCAGGCTGTTTCGCTTGGGACAATCGGGGACCCTCAGCTCAGAACTCGATAGCCTGCTAGTGTTATAAGCATTGACAGAGGCATTACACGGAGGTGCGCAACACGACAGAGACCGAGAGAGAAGACGCAAACACAGCACTGTGTGTATTTACTGTCTGCCCCTGCCGTTTTGCGCTGCTGCGTGTAATGAATCCCACCTAACTAGCACGAAAACGTGTCCCGACAAAGGCCGTCATCTTGGTCGCAAGCAGTTAGGTCACCGCGTGTGTCCAAATTTTCTCGAAAACATCGTGATATCTTGACTGGTCCTCGATTAGCCAGAGACGTCAAAAGTAATTGCCCAGGTATGATAACTGGGTTTCGGGACTGGGCGCTCTTGCGGTAGTAGTGGTTAGAAGGAAAAAAAAACTCTTATTTCTGAAATCCATGAGGGAGCATGTCACAGCGCTTTTTGCTCGAAAGGGGGAGTCAAAGAAGAGAACGGAAAGGGCACCTTCTCAAGATAAGAGTTCCCGCAACACATAACTACAGGCCGTGCAACCTGCTGTTTCATAAAAAAAAAAAAGCGTGGGTTCTTGCCTACACTGAGAATCGAACTCGGTGCTTCCTGCATTGTTGTCGGTCGCTGTAACCATTGGACTACCATGGCAGCGCTTGAGATGAGAGTTGGCCACTGTAGTGCTAACGTAATTGTTAATATATCTCCTTTCGCTAGAAATACGCCTAACGCAAAACGTCCGGCAAAACTCGATAAAAAAAATAAAGGCTCGGAATTCGTAATGAATTCGCCTGAGGCCACTCGAAGGCGAAATCCATCGAGAGTAAATACATGACTGTGTATTTCACATTGACGTACGATATTCACTAATCAACTATCGCTAATTAATTGTCACTAATGTCACTTTCATTAAATCAGTACTCGGTTTGTTTCGATTATCGTCGTTTAAATAAACTTTCACCAATCAGATCACTACTTAATTTCCTTCTATTCTCATATATAAGCCCGGTCATATTCTCGCTCGCTTTTGTGTAGCTTTCGCTCCATACACGTTAGTAAGTAACGCGAACAAATCTTTTATGCTCTCCAAGCAACCGGTGCCGTTCTGTGGAAGCTTGCCATGACGTCTGCTGCGCCAGCGGATCCTCTTCCTAAGGTTCTTCTCTATCGATTCGTTTTCACTCTATCGAAAAAACGATGTGAGAGACACGCAAACGCTGTCTTTTTTCCTTTCTTTTTCTTTGCTAAACGCGCAGCACGCGCGCCTCGATTCACGAGGCACGTGTGATCATGTCACTTCAGGCCGAGACGCAACGTTGCTTGTTTTATTTGTTTGCTCACGCAAACGCTGCAAAGATGAAGTGACCTGCAGCGCATTGTTTTCTGATAAGTATAAGCACGTATAAACTGCCCGACGAAACTTTCTCGTTTTACATGTTCACATATCTAAGCGTACGACTCTTCTCTTATTCTGGCCCTGTCAAAATGCGGCGATGAATTGAACCTGTGACAAGATACGCTCATGATACCTCTCTCTTACTGCTGCTTTATATTACTGAACAGTTTCTACGTAGGCTCGAAAGCCGCTCCTATGTCTTTTGCCAAGACCTTTGTAAGAAATCCAACCTTTTACGTCTAGCTAAAAAACACCCTAATGGCCACCACCTTACCGTGCTTGAACACGCCTCGTGAGTTGAGTGCCATCGCAGCTTCATGAATAAAACTTAACTATTGCACGAAGGGGGGAGACGTTTGGGTCACATCTTCAAACCTTCAATGTATCAATTTATGTGCGCTTTCATAGGAGCGGTGCGTCACCTACAGTTGGCGAGATAGCGCACGGATTCTTGCTTAACGCCACCGAGCAACAAGCTACATATGGTCATTCATCAAACGCGAGCGCTTGCCTTTGTTCAGGCCCCGCGGACGCCTGCTGCAACGCGGCGGCGCGTAAGCGCTGTAGCAGACGCCCGGAACTGGAAGCTGAGAAGCTGCGAAAAGACATGGGCTATCATCGTATACTCTCGATGCTATATGCTTTGCGTGCTGCCTTGCTATTATCGGCGCGCACTTCTTTCTTTCCTTGTCGTTTCATCGTTTTTCGCGTTGCCTCCTTGCCCTCAAAAGTCACGCGTAAGTTAAAATCGTGCCATTGCTATCGCACTTCCTCGAGATACGAGAATTCTTGGCTAAGAAACTGCGTAGGCAAGAGAAAGCTTTGTGAATTCGGCCCCAGTTGTAAGTTCAGCGCTCTGTGTGTCTCATCTTTGTTCGTCCTCGTTCCATGAGCTGGGAACATTGAAATTATGCTGTACCAGCTAGCCCAACGCTCAACCTCAGGGGAAACTTACGGGCCAGCCCGACCTCTACGGACTACGAACTCGCACATATACACGTTGTCCTGCGACATCTGTTTCCGGCTTTTAGTTTCCGCACTTTGATTAGTATTAACGTGAAATATATTCTCGCTGTAGCCAAAGTAAAATGTAGTGTTGAATGACATGCTGGCATGTCGAAGACGCCGCCGTTTGCTTCAAATGCATCGAGTGGCTGGCGTTTGGCGCCGTTCACGTACGTTGCCTAGCGGTAGAGTGTACTTAGGGTTACCAATTCTTCAATGAAAGAAGACAGGACGGGGGGAGGGGGGAGGGCATACACTAACGTAGGAAGTCGGAGAAATCAGTTATCTTTATTGCGGTATCTTCCAGACAAATCCATTGTTTCTTTATTGTTGCGGTCTCTTGAAGTGGTACTTCAGCTGGGTACGCGTTGTTCGCAACACTTCATCTTCCTGGAGAATGTACTCGTAAATGTTGACGCACTTCACGCGGAAGTTCAGCTAAAGAGGCTAAAGCCCCTCGCAGCCACCGATAGCCACCGCAACATTGCTTCGTATGTGCGATTCGTGCTAACTTCGTGTTCCGTATAGTGTGACGCGCGTTGTTGGGCGTGCGTTGCATCACTTAAAAATTTCGAACTGGATGGTCCGGAACAAATCCGGGTCATATAGCTGTCCGGACAGGGACGGTGCGGGACTCGACATGCTGTATGGAAATTCGGGAAAATGTCCGCCTCGGTGGAACAGCTGCTACGGTGCTCGGCTGCTGACCCGAAGGTCGCGGGTTCGATCCCGGCCGCGGCGGTCGCGTTTCGATGGAGGCGAAACGGTAGAGGCCCGTGTACTGTGCGATGTCAGTGCACGTTAAAGAACACCAGATGGTCAAAATTTCCGGAGCCCTCCACTACGGCGTCTCTCATAATCATATCGTGGTTTTGGGATTAAAGACCCCAGATATTATTAAAATTCGGGACAGTACCGTGAAATCCGGGACAGTTGGTAACCCTAAGTGTACTAGAACTGTTGAGTGGCGTGAACACGCCTCGCCGCCTGATGCTTTCTGCGTTGACATATATGCTTGCTTCATATATGCCTTTGAGAGATACTGCTAATTAATTTTTGTAACCGAAGCGACTGCTGCAAGGTACGAAAATTATCAAAAAAAAATGAAAACGGGCTGATTGCAACAGTGAAGATTCACGATCTCGGTGTAATTGAGCCGAAGTAATTGCTGGGCTTGTAAGTACATTACTGTCAATTAAATAGACGCCGGACGACCGCCAGAAGAGAGAGACAGATGAAACAGAAAGTGCGTGCCTTATTGATTTCTTCTGTCTTGATCCTTTCTTCTAGTGGTGATTCGGCGTCTATAGTTTATTCAGAGTAACTGAGCCGCTTTATGGGAATTTAGCTGTGCTCAGAAATCTGTGTGCAGATATATTATCCTGCAGACAGCAGGCCGAACATGTACCCACGGCAACGCTGTGTGTACGATGCGTCTGTTTAGAAATGCGCTGAGTAAATCTGACATTTTGGACATTACGAGGGCGCAAAGGTATCGGAAGTCAAACGCAACTGGACCGTCTCAGGGGCGTTGCACGGCTGTTGTTAATGGGGCCGGGCGGAGAGGTGTAACTTTACTGGCCGTATATATATATATATATATATATATATATATATATATATATATATATATATATATATATATATATATATATGCAGATAGAGAAACCTAACATCGCAAATAGCACCACCACCATTCCTCCTGGCTTAACTTTTGACACTTTACGGACAAAACAATTAAATGATTATACAAAACATTGTGAAACAAATTCTTGCACTGACATGAATAGAAAACCTGGAAAATAGCGCAATGTAATCCCTCGATACAAAAGGGGAACTGGTTGAAAACCAGACAGGCTATATTTACACCTTCGCATTTATTATGCTTGAGATAAGCCCTGATGCATGAAGTTCGTTCCTCGGGGCTGAACGCGTGCCTTCGGCTCAGCTCCCTGGTATTTTAAGCCTGCAGAGGTGGTATAACCGGTGTACAGTAACCGTGAAGCACGCTGTTGAAACAAGATAGCCTTTTGGCATTTCAGAAACAGCGCGAAACTGGCACGGTGGAACTCAGCCGTTCCTATAAACGTTGAGATAGATTTGTGTGTTCTCAAGTTACTCATGAAACAGTCGAGCGCATTGGAGCTCATATAAGCATCAATGCTCTAATATCGCAGGGACTGCCGACATAAGGATTGTAGGCTTTCGTCGCTGTTTTGTGACTTCATCACTCTCCGTTGTGCGTTCGTAATCGATTATGGTGTTTGACGGCTCGATGTGTTGCTTGCAATCCGCACAGCAATCATTTACCACCTATAGTCGGTGACAGCCTAAGAACAAATGTAGGCTCCGCCCACGAGACCACATTGCCCTTATTTTTCATGCTTCCGCCGTGCTGCTACTTCAGGCTGCGGAAACGACGGAACGCCATCCGAGCTGCTGCCGCTTCGGTGCACGTCAAACGCTGCACAATCACCAACTTCAACTGTAACGAATGACGACCGGCGAGGATCCTGCTGGGAGCATGTGTGGATAAGAGTTGAATTTTTTGTTGGTTCGTCCTACCCATTACGTCATAGCAAAGGGCAGCTCTAGGTGGACGCGCATAACACAAATGGATAGTGGTACACTTTACTTTTTTTTCTTAGCTTGTCACCGACTATAGGTGCATATGCGAAATCCGACTGTCCCCTTCTTTGAGGGTCGGCCGGCTCCTCAAACAGGGAATGAGTCAGCGCAATTTTGGCGCAGCTGCACATTGACTTGTGCACCATGGCGCGTATCAGGCGTTGAGACACCGTTTAAAGCTCAGTAATGCTTTAAAAGCACTCAAAACCCGCAATTACACGCTTTCGTAGGCTACGACGCGCGCGAGCCAAATGCAGACGCTCTCGACAGCTTCAGTACAAAGTTGACAAAGTGACTGCAACTACAGCGCCGCCGCTACGATCGCCCGTCGCAACATCTACCGAGACTCGGGCATGCCATGCGGCGCGGTCGCTTCGTTCATTCCGCTGCCCCTTCTAGTACACTGTTCTAGCATGGTTCTAGCTATCGGGGCCGGCGGGGCGCCGGCGCGCCGGAGCTCGCCATCGCGTCGGCGCCTCGGCCACCTCGACGCGACAGTGGCGGCGCCTCCTCTCTGCCTCCCTTTTATCATGGAGTACGTTGCGTGTACGGTAGTCTTGTCATTTTGTGTTCGAGAAAATGTGCGCATCTTCGGCAGAGCTCACGCGGAGGCTGGCTCCGTGCTGAAAGTGACTCTTGGAGGGGGCCATATTCATGGATCTGCGGACGCGGGCAACGTCCTTTGCCAGCCTGCGTACGCAGGGTTGTTGCGGTCGCCAAAATTAAACTGTCTATGAACGAGTTGAGACCGTTATGCGCGTCTTTGTACAAGGCCTCGTTATATGAATGATGCAATAAGTGATCAAGTGTGATTGTTCGCTGATTTCATTGTGTCTGCCCTGATGAAGGCACAATATGTCGCTCTGAGATGCGGTTTCGTGTAAGCTCTAATAACATTTGCATCGATAATCAAGGTGCAGCGTGCGTCCACTCGCGCAAACGTGGAAAATGACAGTCCGTGCGGAGAACACTTCGACGTACTAAATAAATAGAACGACTTTTGTTTAACGATATAGCTTGAGGCGCAGATTTAGTAGGACAGTTGAAGCACGTATGCGGCAAATTGTTCAAATTGGACTCGCCTATTCTGGAAGGTGAAGAGCTCTGATAATACAATATCGACGGCGCGCGTTGCGGGGCCGCCGCCGTGCACGCTTTCACACTCCTAAAATTGGCGCGAAAGCAGGTGCTTTGGTGAACTGTCGATAATGCGGTAGTGTATAAAGATTTCACACCAGATATCTCACGTGATTAGTGTCCACCAATTCGAGCTTCGGTTCCAATTTTCCAGAGACTCTGCAGTCGCCGAGGCTATAAATATACCTTCATAAATTATTTGTTTGTCCTGAACTAGTCTCCACAGAAAGTGTTCCGTGGCTGAAAGGCGCGAAAAAAATATACACGTCCTTACACGGGCCTCTTGCCCGCGTAGGAGCCTCGTCTTGAAAAGAGGATTCAGATACGCTTTCACCAGCAAATGCACGCCCCCCATCTCGTGAAAGAATTAGTTTTATTCTCTTCTGCTGCACGGATAACAACCAAACTCGGTGAGCATCTTCTTTAGTGAACGAGCAAACCAAACCAACTAAAATTTGAAAATGCATATTTTTTTTTCGCAAATCGCTATTCTATCCCCGCATCACCACTTTCTCTACGAACGTACATTTTGACGAACTAGAAGGTGGGAACCTCGTCTTGTTAAGCACACGCTGTTCGCCAATGAAAGGACATCCGAGAAATCACTTCACGATTTTTAAATGCCTTACGCACCGTACTGCAAGCTCCTTAAAATATCTGCGCCTCAAATTACAGTTTTTAATAAACAAAAGCCATTAGATTTATTTAGTATGTCGGGGTGTTCTGCACGCTTACTGTTTTTGTTTTCTTTCACCACGTTTGCGCGACTGGACGCACGCTGCAATATCGATGCAAATGTTATTAGGCCTTACACGAAACCCCACGTCAAAACGACATATTGTGCCTTCAGCAGTGCAGACATAATCTGCGATCAGCAAACAGTGGCCCTTAACAAATTATTGCATCACCCATATTAGGGGAGCGTGTGCAAAGACGCGCATAACGGACTCAACTCGTTGAAGGACAGCTTTAGTTGGGCGTTGGCAACAGCCCCCGCGTGCGCAGGCTTCCATGGGATTAACAGGCGCACGTATAGATCTTCCCTTGGTGCACGTTGTCCCTATCTGCAGCTCCATGAATATGCCGCCCTCCAAGGGTCACTTCGAACACGAAGCCTCCGCGTGCAACATAGCGCGACCGGAACCGAATATACGCACATTAGAGGGCTTTAGCAAGTTACGGAAATACGGTACGCAAATACGGTACGGGACTACGGTAGCGCTCCTCCTCTCCAGCTCGTTGTGCCTAAAGTGCGTCCTGGAATAGACTTGATTGCAAAAGGACGAGACAAAAGAAGAGAAGGCGATTACAGGAGCGCTCGTGTAGTCGTCTTCTCTTCTTGTGTCTCGTCCTTTGGCGCTCAAATCTATTCCACAGAACCAACGCGCTCAACAAAGTATTTTATTGAAGTACCTCCGCCTATCGACAGCTGCATCGTAAACAATGCATAGGCTGACAGCCAACAATAAGGCGTGACACCCCACAGTAATTTTTGAAAAGGCCTTTGTGGTGTTGGGGTGCCTTTACTGGAATTAGGAGCGGCGAAAGCACAACGATCGAGAGAGGAGGAGTGGTACCGTAGTCCCGTACCGTATTTTCGTTCCGTAGTTCCATAATATGCTAAAACTCCTTCTCGCATGCTACACTACCAAACAAGCAGCGCCCACCGAGAGACGGGAGACAGAGGAGGTGCCGTCGCCGCAGCTAGCCGCAGTCACCGCCGCGCCGAGACAGGCGCCGACGCGACGGTGCTCCGCGCCGCCAGAGCGCCAGGGCACACAGCGTACGCGAACGGCGCAGAATCAGAATGCCAGCTGCGTGATGTTTGATGTATCCGGCAGCGTTTTCGACACGCTAGCCGATCGAAACGCGCTGCACGAGTGAGAGTTTTGAAGAAAAGTCAAACCTCATTTTCTTATTGCTAGTTCTGCTTCCTGTTTTCTTACAACTTCAAACGCCTGTTACTGAGCTAACACTACATCACAATAAAACTTTTTGCAGCCTCACGTCGCTTGTCTAGTCAACTGCCACTAGATAACAAAGTCAGCACCATTACGGCTTCTCATTTCCTTAGCACGACCACTCACTGTGTGTGTGTCGCCGTGTTTCTCTGTGCGGCATACCTACTCACGCTCATGAGTTCACACACGTTCATACTCACGCCTACTCACCCTCATGGATGCTCACTCACGTTTCTCACTCACGACCACTCCCACTCACGAGTTCTCACTCACGTTCACACTCCCGTCTACTCATACTCATGAGTGCTCACAAACGTTCACACTCACGACCGCTCAAACATCATGAGTGCTCACTCACGTTCACACTCACGTCCACTCACACTCATGAGTGCTCACTCACGTTCACCATCACGTCCACTCGCACACATGAGTGCTCACTCACGTTCACATTCACGACCGCTCACACTCATGAGTGCTCACTCACGTTCACACTCACGACCACTCACGCTCATGAGTGCTCACTCACGTTCACACTCACGTCCACTCACACTCATAGTCAACTCACCACGTTCAAATGAGTGTGAGTGAATGTGCGTTGAGTGCACTCATGAGTGAGTGTGCCGAGCTATGGCTGCGTATACGGACGGCACGTAGCTTATGGCTACGTCGCAAAGTGAATATCGCTCACCACCATCTCTTGCGACGAATGGAAATCCGATAGACATATACGTTCGCATTCTTCTGGTCCGTGCCTCCCGTGAGGCAGTTATATTCCTACTTTAAGCTGCCAACTTGTTACGTTGCCTACGACTTAGGTGTACGGAATGCCAGGTGGTCGAAATTTCCCGAGCCCTCCACTGCGACGTCCCTCATAATCATGTCGTGGTTTTGGGACGTTAAATCCCAACAGTTATAATATACTAAGGTTCTCTATGAGACGATCAGAAACCTTATTTGCGAAATCTCGCTCTGAGTAGGTGGTAGCCTCCGACAGCTCAATGTAGGTAGCCGACACATCTCTATCGTCCTCTTCGAGTATTCTGGCTATATCATTTAAAGTAAACCTGGGCATACAATAAATTGACACGCGAGTGTAGCGGAATCACCCTTGAAGGAGCGTAAAACAATGGAACAAACTTAACCAAAATAGGAAGCCTAAAGGCCTAGCGTGACCATACGGTAACACTGAAAATAACACGCTTGTTCGCGAGCAAGACTTTGCTTAATCTACTTCAAATTTTCACCGGAGATTGCATAGTGCACGTACTCTACGGGGACATGTGCATCAAGCTATTGCAAAGAATAATACTACATAGAAATCTAGCTTCTTCATCTAGGAACAGGGAGTGTGTCGAGACACAGTCTAGGTACAGCCGCGTAGCACCTGTGTGGAGGCATGAACACGAGGGCGTGTGACTGCAGCTTCCGAGCAAGTAAAGTTGCGGTACTTCGTTACTTCTTGAAACATTCCAGGCCGTTTCAACCACGTCCTCGTTAGTACTAAAACCGGCTTTTGTGAAGAAAAAAACAAACAAACATGCAGGCCAGTAACGTGTGAAAACGACCGAAGTGTCAAGTGCTATATCAACTCTCCACGTAGTTTCCGTGGAGCTGTTTAAGAAGTGTTTTTTTCCCCTTCATGCATTGCATGCAGCTGCACGCATTTTAAGTATCCCGCACAACTATTTGTACGCAAAAAGAGTAGCTTATACTTGTTCGTACATAACCTAAGCAGAATAACGCGCACTGACACAGGAACAGAGCAAGCATAGACGACACGAGCGCTTATGTGTCGTCTTGCTTGCTCCAACTGTGTCTCAGTACAAAGCACGCGTATATTTGCGTGGACCATCGGTACATGGCGCACAAGGCTGCCTGTACATGTTACGAGTGCAATTTACATTTTGCCAACGCACAGCCCTGCATTCTCGCAAAGGGAATTTCAGATACCTTGTCAATATTGGTGGAGGGGTCAGAGACACCCTTATTACGCTAAAAAAAGGGGCGGGGGGGGATGCGCTTCGATCATGCATGCGCACGTGGCTCAACTTCACGGTATTGCAAATAAGTTCTGCGGAAACCCGCAAGGTGGCGGAAGGGTTAATAAAGGGAAAGTAGACAACCACCCATTTGTAGCACAAAGCCACAAGGAAATCCATACGGATTTCTATTTCTCAGAAAGAAAGCTTCTTAGTTGCCGAAAAAATTCGTCCTGGTCCGGGGTTCGAACCCGGGACCAACGCCTTTCGGGGCGGTCGCTCTACCAATTGAGCTAACCAGGAAGCTAGCAATTGGCAGCGCGAGGGCGAATTCATCGACAACTCGAAGAAGCACATGGACACAAGTATTGCAAATAAGTTCTGCGGAAACCCGCAAGGTGGCGGAAGGGTTAATAAAGGGAAAGTAGACAACCACCCATTTGTAGCACAAAGCCACAAGGAAATCCATACGGATTTCTCAGAAAGAAAGCTTCTTAGTTGCCGAAAAAATTCGTCCTGGTCCGGGGTTCGAACCCGGGACCAACGCCTTTCAGGGGCGGTCGCTCTACCAATTGAGCTAACCAGGAAGCTAGCAATTGGCAGCATGACGAATTCATCGACAACTCGAAGCACATGGACACAAGTATTGCAAATAAGTTCTGCGGAAACCCGCAAGGTGGCGGAAGGGTTAATAAAGGGAAAGTAGACAACCACCCATTTGTAGCACAAAGCCACAAGGAAATCCATACGGATTTCTCAGAAAGAAAGCTTCTTAGTTGCCGAAAAATTCGTCTGGTCAGGGTTCGAACCCGGGACCAACACTTTCAGAGGGCGGTCGCTCTACCAATTGAGCTAACCAGGAAGCTAGCAATTGGCAGCGCGAGGGCAGATTCATCGACAACTCGAAGCACATGGACACAAGCCAATTACCAAATAAGTTCTGCGGAAACCCGCAAGGTGGCGGAAGAGGTTAATAAAGGAAAGTAGACAACCACCCATTTGTAGCACAAAGCCACAAAGGAAATCCATACGGATTTCTCAGAAAGAAAGCTTCTTAGTTGCCGAAAAATTCGTCCTGGTCGGGAGTTCGAACCGGGACCAACGCCTTTCAGGGCGGTCGCTCTCTACCAATTGAGCTAACCAGGAAGCTAGCAATTGGCAGCGCGAGGAACGAATTCATCGACAACTCGAACGCACATGGACACAAGTATTGCAAATAAAGTTCTGCGGAAACCCGCAAGGTGGCGGAAGAGGTTAATAAAGGGAAAGTAGACAACCACCCATTTGTAGCACAAAGCCACAAGGAAATCCATACAGTTCTCAGAAAGAAAACTTCTTAGTTGCCGAAAAATTCGTCCTGGTCGGGGTTCGAACCCGGGACCAACGCCTTTCAGGGGGCGGTCGCTCTACCAATTGAGCTAACCAGGAAGCTAGCAATTGGCAGCGCGAGGGCAGAATTCATCGACAACTCGAAGCACATGGACACAAGTATTGCAAATAAGTTCTGCGGAAACCCGCAAGGTGGCGGAAAGGGTTAATAAAGGGAAAGTAGACAACCACCCATTTGTAGCACAAAGCCACAAGGAAATCCATACGGATTTCTCAGAAAGAAAGCTTCTTAGTTGCCGAAAAATTCGTCCTGGTCCGGGGTTCGAACCCGGGACCAACACCTTTCAGGGCGGTCGCTCTACCAATTGAGCTAACCAGGAAGCTAGCAATTGGCAGCGCGAGGGCGAATTCATCGACAACTCGAAGCATGGACACAAGTATTGCAAAAACTTATTTGCAATACTTGTGTCCATGTGCTTCGAGTTGTCGATGAATTCGCCCTCGCGCTGCCAATTGCTAGCTTCCTGGTTAGCTCAATTGGTAGAGCGACCGCCCCGGAAAGGCGTTGGTCCCGGGTTCGAACCCCGGACCAGGACGAATTTTTCGGCAACTAAGAAGCTTTCTTCTGAGAAATCCGTATGGATTTCCTTGTGGCTTTGTGCTACAAATGGGTGGTTGTCTACTTTCCCTTTATTAACCCTTCCGCCACCTTGCGGGTTTCCGCAGAACTTATTTGCAATACTTGTGTCCATGTGCTTCGAGTTGTCGATGAATTCGCCCTCGCGCTGCCAATTGCTAGCTTCCTGGTTAGCTCAATTGGTAGAGCGACCGCCCCGGAAAGGCGTTGGTCCCGGGTTCGAACCCCGGACCAGGACGAATTTTTCGGCAACTAAGAAGCTTTCTTCTGAGAAATCCGTATGGATTTCCTTGTGGCTTTGTGCTACAAATGGGTGGTTGTCTACTTTCCCTTTATTAACCCTTCCGCCACCTTGCGGGTTTCCGCAGAACTTATTTGCAATACTTGTGTCCATGTGCTTCGAGTTGTCGATGAATTCGCCCTCGCGCTGCCAATTGCTAGCTTCCTGGTTAGCTCAATTGGTAGAGCGACCGCCCCGGAAAGGCGTTGGTCCCGGGTTCGAACCCCGGACCAGGACGAATTTTTCGGCAACTAAGAAGCTTTCTTTCTGAGAAATCCGTATGGATTTCCTTGTGGCTTTGTGCTACAAATGGGTGGTTGTCTACTTTCCCTTTATTAACCCTTCCGCCACCTTGCGGGTTTCCGCAGAACTTATTTGCAATACTTGTGTCCATGTGCTTCGAGTTGTCGATGAATTCGCCCTCGCGCTGCCAATTGCTAGCTTCCTGGTTAGCTCAATTGGTAGAGCGACCGCCCCGGAAAGGCGTTGGTCCCGGGTTCGAACCCCGGACCAGGACGAATTTTTCGGCAACTAAGAAGCTTTCTTTCTGAGAAATCCGTATGGATTTCCTTGTGGCTTTGTGCTACAAATGGGTGGTTGTCTACTTTCCCTTTATTAACCCTTCCGCCACCTTGCGGGTTTCCGCAGAACTTATTTGCAATACTTGTGTCCATGTGCTTCGAGTTGTCGATGAATTCGCCCTCGCGCTGCCAATTGCTAGCTTCCTGGTTAGCTCAATTGGTAGAGCGACCGCCCCGGAAAGGCGTTGGTCCCGGGTTCGAACCCCGGACCAGGACGAATTTTTCGGCAACTAAGAAGCTTTCTTTCTGAGAAATCCGTATGGATTTCCTTGTGGCTTTGTGCTACAAATGGGTGGTTGTCTACTTTCCCTTTATTAACCCTTCCGCCACCTTGCGGGTTTCCGCAGAACTTATTTGCAATACTTGTGTCCATGTGCTTCGAGTTGTCGATGAATTCGCCCTCGCGCTGCCAATTGCTAGCTTCCTGGTTAGCTCAATTGGTAGAGCGACCGCCCCGGAAAGGCGTTGGTCCCGGGTTCGAACCCCGGACCAGGACGAATTTTTCGGCAACTAAGAAGCTTTCTTTCTGAGAAATCCGTATGGATTTCCTTGTGGCTTTGTGCTACAAATGGGTGGTTGTCTACTTTCCCTTTATTAACCCTTCCGCCACCTTGCGGGTTTCCGCAGAACTTATTTGCAATACTTGTGTCCATGTGCTTCGAGTTGTCGATGAATTCGCCCTCGCGCTGCCAATTGCTAGCTTCCTGGTTAGCTCAATTGGTAGAGCGACCGCCCCGGAAAGGCGTTGGTCCCGGGTTCGAACCCCGGACCAGGACGAATTTTTCGGCAACTAAGAAGCTTTCTTTCTGAGAAATCCGTATGGATTTCCTTGTGGCTTTGTGCTACAAATGGGTGGTTGTCTACTTTCCCTTTATTAACCCTTCCGCCACCTTGCGGGTTTCCGCAGAACTTATTTGCAATACTTGTGTCCATGTGCTTCGAGTTGTCGATGAATTCGCCCTCGCGCTGCCAATTGCTAGCTTCCTGGTTAGCTCAATTGGTAGAGCGACCGCCCCGGAAAGGCGTTGGTCCCGGGTTCGAACCCCGGACCAGGACGAATTTTTCGGCAACTAAGAAGCTTTCTTTCTGAGAAATCCGTATGGATTTCCTTGTGGCTTTGTGCTACAAATGGGTGGTTGTCTACTTTCCCTTTATTAACCCTTCCGCCACCTTGCGGGTTTCCGCAGAACTTATTTGCAATACTTGTGTCCATGTGCTTCGAGTTGTCGATGAATTCGCCCTCGCGCTGCCAATTGCTAGCTTCCTGGTTAGCTCAATTGGTAGAGCGACCGCCCCAGAAAGGCGTTGGTCCCGGGTTCGAACCCCGGACCAGGACGAATTTTTCGGCAACTAAGAAGCTTTCTTTCTGAGAAATCCGTATGGATTTCCTTGTGGCTTTGTGCTACAAATGGGTGGTTGTCTACTTTCCCTTTATTAACCCTTCCGCCACCTTGCGGGTTTCCGCAGAACTTATTTGCAATACTTGTGTCCATGTGCTTCGAGTTGTCGATGAATTCGCCCTCGCGCTGCCAATTGCTAGCTTCCTGGTTAGCTCAATTGGTAGAGCGACCGCCCCGGAAAGGCGTTGGTCCCGGGTTCGAACCCCGGACCAGGACGAATTTTTCGGCAACTAAGAAGCTTTCTTTCTGAGAAATCCGTATGGATTTCCTTGTGGCTTTGTGCTACAAATGGGTGGTTGTCTACTTTCCCTTTATCAACTTCACGGTATGGGTTTGTTCTCTATTTATTTTTTAAATGCGAAGCATTTCTTAGCGAACTTCGGCGAGTTTGAGCGTATCTATCTATCTATCTATCTATCTATCTATCTATCTATCTATCTATCTATCCGCCTACGACTTTGTGCTCTCCTGGCCGTATCGTTACTGGGATTTGTACCAAATTTGGTGTGGCATAACATGACCGTATGACGAACATAAATGGCTGGTCATGTCATGAAAATCATGATTAACTTGTCATGAAAAGTATAATTTACATGCCACGCTCATGGCGCGCTCGCGGCCGTTTCGTTAGCTTGATATACACCAAATTTGGGATTGAGTGACGTGACTGTATGACGAACATAAATGACAGGTGGTAATATGCAAATAATGAAGTGCATGTCATGAACAACATGATTTGATTTACATGCCACGCTCATGGCGTGCTCGCGGCCGTTTCGTTAGCTTGATATACACCAAACTTGGTATTGAGTGACGTGACTGTTTGACGACCCTAAATGACTAGTGGTAATATGAAAATCATGACTTGTCATGTGCGACATGACTTGCATTCCACGCTCATGGCGCGCTCGTGGCCGTTTTGTTAGCTTGATATCCACCAAACTTGGTATTGAGTGGCGTGACTGTATGATGAACATAAATGACTAGTGGTAATATGAAAATCATGACTTGTCATGTGCGACATGACTTGCATGCCACGCTCATGGAGCGCTGGCGGCCGTTTCGTTAGCTTGACATACACCAAATTTGGTATTGAGTGACATGACTGTATGACGAACATAAATGACAACTGATAATATGGAAATCATGACTTGTCATGTGCGACATGACTTGCATGCCACGCTCATGTCGTGCTCGCGGCCGTTTCGTTAGCTTGAGGTACACCAAATTTGGTATTGAGTGACATGACGGTATGACGAACATAAATGACAAGTGGTAATATGGAAATCGTGACATGTCATGAGCGACATGACTTGCATTCCACGCTCATGGCGCGTTCGCAGCCGTTTCGTTAGCTTTATATACACCATATTTGGTATTGAGTGACATGACTGTATAATGAACATAAGTGGCAGGTGATAACATGAAAATCTTGAGATGCATGTAATCTACAACGCCATTTACATGCCACGCTCATGGTGCGCTTGCGTCCAGTTCGCTAGCTGGATATACACCAAAAATTGGTATTGCGCGGCGTGACTGTATGACGAATATAAATGATAGGTCCTAACATGTAAAACATGACATGCAAATTATGTAAAGCATGATCTGCTCCTTCCTGGCTGCTTCGCATTACATCGATTCCCACATTGCGTGGGATCTGCCGGCTTTTTTTAAATTCATGTATGCGAACATGGTACTGACGAAGGTCTAGGAGTTTCACAAAAAACATTAGGCGCAAGTCGCACGCGGTAGTCCGTCCTTGGCCGCGTTCCATTGTTTCTGCAATTCCCAACGCCTCTTCTCCATGGAGATTTTTTATGGGCGTTTTTAAATTGCTTACACTCGAAAAATCCTTGCCTCAAAAAGTGCAGTATTGTCATTTATAGTAGAGCTGCTGGCTCGCGCCGCGGAGCTTTCGCTGCCGTGCATCGAGAGCGTCCGACAAGATAAAAGCTTAAAATGTACTTGTGGGCTAGTTGGTTGGTCATATTTACGATAAACGGCAGCGCACACCGGGTTGAGACACCTACACGAAACACAAAAGGACGACACAAGCGCTGAACTTCAGCTGATCTTTATTAACGACCACATTTGCTTACATAGCATCTTTTTGAGCATGCGTATAGCATATTGGCAAGAGGAAAAAAATCCAAAGACAATCTCAAGAGCAACAAACCCAGAAGCCGCAATCAAATCCCAATGCAAGAGCGGAAGGATTCAAGATAGGAAAACCAAAATCCCAACACCAAAAAAACCAAACCACATCACGTGCTAAAACCTAAAAACTTCCTCTCTTTTGACGATAGAGCGACCGATAGGTAGCTAATGCAGTCTTCCCTCCTTTCGAAAATTTCTGCCGCTTCTAAAATTTCACGTGCAATTTTGCCTTTTTCCTGACACACCACCCTCGTGTTGCCCAGCATGCGTGCGCAGCCGCAGTCCCTGCAGTGTATGGCAAGATAGCCTTCATCTTTCTTGGAGCAGTGATAATTGTGCTCCGTGAGCCTCGTGTTGAGGCATCTGCCCGTTTGTGTCGTCTATTCGATACCGTCAGCGGTATCGAATAGACGACACACTCGGTGCAGGTGACGTAAGGGTTCCTGTGCTTTATCGAGCATGCTTCCCTCTGTTTGCTCTGCGAATTGGCTTTTTTGCAAAGGGCTGACAGCCGCACAGGCGCAGAGAACACCACATCTAAATGAACCTTTCGGTCAAGCTTGCGTAGGTTGTGCGACACAGTGTGGACATAGGGAATTACAAGAAACTTTTCTGGGCGGAAGCGAGCGTTGTTGCCGCCAGTGGCTACTGCGCAACTGCTCCTGGAGCCTTTAAGCAGTGCTTCCACCACTGACGCCAGAAGGGGCCATTGGGTACCCTGACTCACGAAGGTGGTGCGTCTGGATAAGAAAACTCGCCTGACATCGGTGGATGCACGATTTAACGCGATTGATCTTTTTACTAGCATCAAATGGGCCGAATGACATGGAAGAACTGGTTTGCTGCATCTCGGTTCATAGCTCCAACACACATGATCGGCAGAACAGTACAGACCAAGATCTAAAAACCTTATAAAATTATTCTTAGGGACCTCATGGGTAACAACCAAGGGTTTAAGGCAATCTGTGAATACATCAATAGTGCTGTACATGGCATTGTCAAAACTTTCATCGTCATAACGTAACAGTACTGCATATGTACCGTCCGTGCATATGTCTGTCCGTGCATCTGCCCGTCCGTCCGTCCGGCCGGCCGGTCGTTCGTGCGTCCGTCCGACCATCCGTGCATCTGCCTGTCCGTCCGTCCCTGCGTCCGTCCGTCCGTGCATCTGCCCATCCGTCCATCTGTCCGCCCGTCTGTGCATCTGTCATTCCGTCCGTCCGTGCATATGTCTGTCCGTCCGTCCGTGCACGTGTCCGTCCGTGCATATGTCTGTCCCTCCGTCCGTGCATCGGTCCGTCCATCCGTCCGTGCGTGCATCCGTGCGTGCGTCCGTCCGTCCGTGCATCTGTCTGTGCGTCCGTCCGGCTGTGCGTGCGTCCATCCAACCGTTCGTCCGTCTGTGCATCTGTCCATCCGTCCGTCCGTGCGTGCGTCCGTCCATCCGTGCGTCTGCCCGTGCATCTGTCCGTCCGTCCGTCCGTCCGTTTGTGCATATGCGCGTCCGTCCGTCCCTCCGTACATATGTCTGTCCGTCCGTCCGTCCGTCCGTGCATCTGTCCGTCCATCCGACCGTGCGTGCGTCCGTCCGTCCGTGCATCTGTCTGTCCGTCTGTCCGGCCGTGCCTGCGTGCGTCCGTCCGTGCATACGTCCATGCATCCATCCGTCCGTCCGTCCGTGCGTCCGTCCATCCATGGATGGACGGACGGACGGACAGATGGATTTCATAAACATTCTTTATATCATTTATCATTCACTTCGTGGATCGGCTGGCAATTTTTAACTAAGAATGAAATAGCGGCAATTCAAATTGCCTACACGCGCACGCACGCGTACTAACACGATATAGAAAAGTAAATCATGCTGTACATGAAATTCACTTCATGATTTTCATGTTACCACCTGTCATACATATTCGTCGTACAGATATATCTCGTCGTAGAAATTTTCGCATATATCCATTTAATCAAACGGCCGCGAGCGCCCCAAGACACTAGCGAGGCGAGCGAGCTGAACCCTTTATGTGGCGAAGCCCGCCGAGAGCGCGCGGCGGTGAGGGAAAAGGAACACGGTACTTTCTCCGTTCCAGTGACTTTAGCGTCCCCATCTAAGCTTCAGCGTGAACAGAAACGTGACGACCGCCTTCAAATGACTGACGATGATCGGGCCAACGATGCAAGACGCAAACACGGGGCCCGCTAGGAGCCTCAGTATCGCAAAGCCGGAAATACCCGTTGGCGGGGGTGGTTATCACCTGGACAAGCGCTTCCCGGTAGACTTAGAAATGTCAACGGTAGTTGGGCGGGAACCCGTTCGGGTATCCGTGCAGCGTGTGGGATCATCTGTGACTGGCAGGACACTTTTACACCATCTCAGGCTTTACACCATCTTTTGTTGGGGAGCGCGGCGATTGGGACGGCCGGAGAGAAACCCGCCGGCGCGGAAATCTTGGAGGCCACATCTCGTCGAAGCGCATGCATTCCATTGGAAGATTTGGCGAGAGCGATCTCGCTCGGAGCTACGCTCGCCGTTCGCGATCCGGACGAGCGCTCGCAAATCTGCCAGTGGAATTCAACATAAATCTCGAAAGGGCTGTCTTTCCGCTCATCATTTTCAATATACTTCTTCCGATTGTATTGTCGTAGGCCCCCCACGGGTTTCTAAGTAAGGGCGTTCTTTCATCGCTGCCATTTTCGTAAGATAAAAAAAGCTAGTTTCAAGAAAGCAATACCAGCTTATGACGTGGTGATGACGGTTTGGGAATACAGAGAGCAACTTGACGTCCCTGACATTTGTTGCCGTCAGTTTACAAGTGAATTATATTGCGCTACTGCGTTAAGGTGCCCGGCCGTGTAATAATCGCTCCCAGAGACAATCTTTTTTAGAACTCAAGAAGGAGCAGAAATAAAGGTAGAAATTTATTAGAAGGACGATATTGCTCAATGACCTTCTGAATTTGAGGTTTTCAAGTGAGACGCTTTAATTTAAACAACGCTCCTTACGTTTCTCAAGTCCATAATAAAAGACGACCGAAATAACGTATTTCAGTATGCGCCTGACATGCTATACAGCTCGTCTTCGCCTCCCTGCTCCGTGCTGGTGAAAGTGTAACGAAACCAATAAGGTTTATGTTCATGACCCGGTGAAACAAACCTTTTTGTTTCACTTGCTACGTTTGTCTGCACAACGGCATCAATTTCTGGCTTGACACTGGGCTCTTTCGGCCAGTTTTATTCACAACAAGGAACGCGTACAAGCCAGTTTGAAGTTAGCGCTCGTCTGGTTTCCTTGCTCCTCCTTGTGTCGTTGTTTAATTGTGCTACTTAATCAAGAATATCGTGCTTGGATTTTTGCATGTTAATGTTTGTTACAAGGTCCCTCGCTAGGACCTATTTAATATTTTTATGACGCGCTGAAAGCTGTTCCTTTCTTCATGTGAGCAAGGAACCTGTAAGGTTCACAAAATGCGTTTTTTTTCTTTGTGGCGAGCGTTTGTTTACCGTAAGGGAATGTATGACCTTCACCAGGTGATTTTCCTGATAGCTACAGCTGCCAGAAAAAATCTTGACAAGGACAGCTACGTAAGCTCCCGTGTGTCCATCAAGCGCTCCCTGCCGAGTTCATATCTCTAACAGCAACATGACTATTGCATCTTGCCCAACTACTGACCACAAGCAACATGACCTCATCGCACCCTACACTTTGGTTCTTGGAAACGGACTTTGCTATACAAGATTGCACCCAGTGTTCAGTGAGAGTTCTTGGCCAGCAGATGAAGAAAAGTGTAACTGGTAGTTTTTGTATGTCTGTACTATTGAATAGATGTTCCTGTTTCCTTCAGATCTGTTTCACTATCTTCCACCGCATTGTCCACCTGCTATTCTCTTCTCTCCTGCCCCCCTTCCGCCTCCCCCTCACCAATTTCATTCACTTTGATGGGATTATAGATAAAGGATGTGTTTTGCAAAGCCGGTGTTGAGATCAAGGAAGAAGCTGAACAAACAGTTTGAGAGTACTTGACCGTCTTGTACAAGGAACGGCATAGGAGTGTTTAACAAGAACATGATTGCAAAAGTAGTCCATTTTATGTAGCATACACTGAGACACCAGTGCATATCCATGTTGCGCATGTAATAGTATCTACAAGCAATACTTTTCGTACATTAGCCACCCAATTTTGTGCATGAATACACGTTTCACTAGCGGCCTTCCCAGTAGTACAGTTTTGCATTATTCAGGGAAATTTCGTTAATGTGTAAGAGCTGCTCACAAATTATTGCGTTTTCAATGTAGCAATGACTGCGCCTTTTCTGTAATTAGTGCTACACTTTCTTGCACGTATTCAGGAAGGAAGGAAGAAAACAAGAGAGAAGGCAGGGCGGTTAACCAGACGCATGTCCGATTGGACACGCTTGGGTAAGGGGGAAGGGGAGTATATTGCCGCATGGTTTATGGGTATGAGATCCGCGTGTGAAAGAAGACAAAGAAGATCTGCTCGAACCGCTTGGCTAGTCGACCCAACGAGCCCAATAAAGCAAGGTTGTCGTCAGAAACGTGACAAGATTGGTGGAGGTGCTGGGTACAAGGACTCGTGACTCACCCCATGCACAAGACCCCGCCCAGCAGCCGGAACACAAGCCCTGTGCCCGTGAACACCTCAGTTCACAGAGCAAGCCGCCGCCAACGAGGCCTACCGCCAGAGACATCTGCACAGCCTACTGACACAGCGACTATGACTTCCTCACAAGCTGTCATGCAGGCTCCTAGCCCTTCTACGCCGATCTACTGCACCGTTCAGAACCCCCTGATGCCTAGTCCCTTTCACGGAGAGCAGTATGAAGATGTTGATGACTGGCTGAGTGAGTTTGAACATGTCGCAGCGATCAATTACTGGGATGACGCCGCAAAGCTCCGGAACGTGTACACTTGCTTGAAGGACGACAACCTTGCTTTATTGGGCTCGTTGGGTCGACTAGCCAAGCGGTTCGAGCAGATCTTCTTTGTCTTCTTTCACACGCGGATCTCATACCCATAAACCATGCGGCAATATACTCGGAGTAGTTAGTGATTCCGACTTCATGTCAAGACAGCGGGCAGACCAAGAATTACGCCCAGTTATTGATTTCCTAGAAGGCCGAAACTCCCAGGTTCCTCGGTACATTGCTCGCGAGCTGTCCTTCTTTTGTCGGAGAAGAGGCATGCTTCACAAGAAAAGCGCTCGTGGTAGCGACAAAGCCTTTCTACTCGTCGTCCCTACCGATATGCGCGATGACAGCCTTCTTACGTGTCACGACGAACCAACGTCAGGACACTTGGGCTACTCGCGGACTCTCGCCAGAGTACGCCAGCAGTATTACTGGCCACGGCTATCGTCTAACGTGCATCGCTATGTGAAAGGCTGCCGCGAGTGCCAGCGCCGCAAGACGCCGCCTGTGAAACCAGCGGGTCTACTCCAACCGATTGTACCACCGAGGACACCGTTCGATCTCGTGGGAATGGACCTTCTCGGACCTTTCCCTTTGTCGTCCTCCGGAAACAAATGGATCATAGTTGCCACAGACTACCTGACTCGTTATGCCGAGACAAAAGCGTTACCCCGCGGCACGGCTTCTGAAGTCGCGAAGTTCTTCGTGCACCACATCGTCCTACGGCATAGTGCTCCGTCATGTGTGATCACGGACAGAGGGACATCATTTACCGCACAAATGATGGAGGACATCTTCAAACTTAGCTGCACAAGTCATCGAAAAACGACAGCTTACCATCCACAAACGAATGTACTGACGCAGAGACTCAATAAGACCATAGCAGACATGCTGTCAATGTATGTGGACGTACACCACAAAACCTGGGACGAGATTCTTCCATACGTCACGTTTGCGTACAATACGGCAACGCAAGAAACAACGCGATTTCCGCCTTTCCGCCTTGTTTACGGACGCAACGTGCAAACCATGCTCGACGCTATGCGTACGTGCGATATTAGCGATGAACTTGCTCCAGACGCCGAGCAATACACTCAGTACGCCGAAGAAGCTCGGCAACTGGCTCGCATTAACATCAGTCACCAACAAGATGCAGATGCACGGCTTTACAACCTCCGCCGTCGAAACGTCGTTTACCACCCTGGCGACCGAGTGTGGGTGTGGACCCCTGTCCGACGACCAGGATTATCGAAAAACTTCTCAACCGTTATTTTGGACCGTACAAGGTTCTGAGACGTATCAGTGACCTTACCTACGAGGTATTTCCGGACGGCGCAGTGTCTTCTCGTCGGCAGCCAAGGCCCGAAACCGTGCACGTCGTACGGCTCAAGCCGTACTTTACGCAGTAACCCTTGTGCTTTGGCATTTACTCTTGTCACCATCGGCAGTGACTCTGTTGTTTTGTTCTCCTGGGTTTTGGTGCATTTTCCTGTGTACTCCGGTCGCAAGTGTAGGCGCACCTTTCTTATTTGCCCGTACGGGTACTGGTACTCACACTATCCGGTTCTCTGCGTCTGCATGTGTTTAATCTTTTTTTTTCTTTTTTTTTTTAAAGCATCGAGTCGATGCTTTCAAAGGGGGGACTAATGCCGCATGGTTTATGGGTATGAGATCCGCGTGCGAAAGAAGACAAAGAAGATCTGCTCGAACCGCTTGGCTAGTCGACCCAACGAGCCCAATAAAGCAAGGTTGTCGTCAGAAACGTGACAATATTATGTATTGCCTCGTTAACTACTAGCTAGTCGAAGTAGTGTTTCTATCCCATTATTATTATTATTATTATTATTATTATTAGTAGTAGTAGTAGTAGTAGTAGTAGCAGTAGTAGTAGTAGTAGTGGTATTACTATTATTAATGTTATCGTTATTAGTATTATTTATATTATTATTGTTGTTGTTGTTGACTTGTCAAACGGAAATTTTTATTAGAGACGTCACTGATGCGAAAGTGGCGTGGTGCTATATACATTACAGCAATCACGCGCTTTTGAAGCAGCGCGTCATTTCATTGGTGGCTAAGTATTCAAAAGAGCGATCTATTTTAACACGGTATCGTTAAAGAGCTCGTTTTGCAGAAATACAGGTGGCGGCGTCGTTGGTTGGGAGGCAAAAATCAGCGTCGTCCATGTACGAAAGTTCTAGATGCAAATACGTAATAAAAATCTTTGGTTCGAGCGGGAATCGAACGCAGGACTTCTGCGTGGTAAACAGGTGTTCTCCCACCGAGCTGCGCCTGTGCTTGAAACTGCTCTGGAAAAAAAACCACTGTAATATTGTCATGTAGTGAGGCAGAAGCGTAGAATCACACTTCCCTCAATTGCACAATTAGTGGTTGGTTTAAAGGCCCACCAATTCCCAAGTGCCCAGGCAGAATTAATCATCATTATCAGCAAGAGCATCAACAGAGTGTGCAGTTGCGCTTTTGCACTTGTGGCCTTACGGATCACAAAGGAAGTAATTATGGCGTAGTGGGCACTTCCCAACTGTACTTGCAGTAGGCATTCTAGGATAGTTTGAAACAGCGAATGTTACGCGCACAGACGTTCCTTTCTTTGCGGCATGGTTGAGGTGTCCACCGACAAACGAGGCGAGGCTGGTGATTGAAAATGCAATGCGAACGGTGTCGCACTACGCTAGCGCGTTCTCCTCTTCAAGGCGAAGCTCAAGCGACCTTCAAGTTCTTTAATTGGTAAAAACCAGGCGCTATAAAGGCCTTGTCGATAGATGTGCGCCAATCTTCAGAAATATTACGTTGAATAGAAATCACATGGCTGACGTGTCCTGCTCAAGACATCTGTTCTCCAATAGAAATTCCTAAAGGGCCAACCACTGGCACGCGTATGCACGCGCGCGTACGCGCCTACGCGTCAAAAGCGTCGTGTCGCGTCGGTGGAAGAAAAGGGCGCACAACCACTGGTACACGTCGACGCTCACACAATCACGCGTCGACGGCTGACGCAGAGTGTTGCTTGATCTTTTGGTTTAAAACTGTCCAAGTATACAGCACAGAACGGCGCGTTGTCAATCGAAGCGAGTTGGTACGTTTTACAAGATAAAAAGAGCGCGTTAAAATATCGATCGTACTTCACCCACCACTGTTTTGACTATTTAAGAAGTAACTGCCATCGCCGTGACCAAAGTAACAACCGAGGGATGCACAAGTAATCAACATCGGCGAGTGTGCTGCTCCCGTGAACGAAAGTTCGCTTAGATCTTGGCATCACGGGGCACTACCTGCGATGTTTGCGAAATCGACAGCGCTTGTACGTACGATCGCCTTGTTGACACCTGTTCACGGCCTTGTAATTAGGGCTCAACAGGAATATGACCATCTTGTTCGTGAAAATGGTTCTGCTCCTGTTTCTGCTAAAAAGATGCGTACAGGAGCGCCGTCGCACGCACCGTCGGTGGGCTTGAAGTTGTCTCTAGGCGCGTTTTTAGTTACGAAAAAAAAAAAGAAAGGAAAATAGGCGTTCGCTGCGCAGTTCAAACGAGGTGCCCTAAAATTTCGGTGCATAGCAACTAATGCGTTTTACATTACCAAAAAGACGGCTTTCCCACGTACCATGGGTGTCACCATGACTAATAGAATAGTAGCTACCTAATGTGCGTTAAAGTTTATTACTTGGGACAACATTGAGAAGTTCGAATACTGGAGCAAGCATACATACTAACTTAAAGTTTTTTCAATAGCATGGAAAGGAGAAACAAGCATTACTGGAAACTCCCATTTACTTAAGTCCCTCTCACAACAAAATCCAGGTAAACTGTAGCACTGCAAATAGGGCTCGACCTTCTTGTTTTCTCATAAATGAACATGCACTGTTCATCACAAATTACGCATCGAGTAAATATTTGAACAGTCTATTCTCACGCCTTGTACGCTTCCAGGGAGTGCACAAAACATACTCAGTTACGTGCTTATTGTTTTCTTGCACAGCTTGATGTTATAAGGACAATCAGGTCTGTCAAACAAAAAAATAATTGCCATATAATGTATTATACATCATTTGGTTCATCTTGGGGGAGTATGCAAGAGTTTTTTTTCTCTTAAATAAAATTAGTGGTATGATGGTGTCGATACATTGCATAATTCTTGCTACGAATGCCTCAGAAAGTGAATTTGTGAGCAGCGCTATTGATGAAAATATCATAGCGCCCATCCTGTTCCAAAAGCTTTTAACAGCGAAAACAACTTTCTAAAAGCTCTCATAAGCAAAAAATGAAGTAGTATCAAGGTTTACAAATCATCAGGTTCCTATACCAACACTACCGAATTCATTAAAATTATCATGAATACGCTGGTGCATCCAATGCATGTTTACACTTCATATTTTACAGCATTCATTCGAATAATAAATCACACCTGAAGCTTCATGACGTGACAGATATCGGTCATAGGGTTGAAACTCACCACTGTATAGAAGACTTTCACACGTTCTCTGTAGCCGAAATATCCTCTAACGCAACAGACCACACCAGACACTTCTTGACGCTACAGATATGAGTCATAACATTGCAGCTGTGCATTGTGTAGAAGGCTTTCGCACATTCTTGGCAGGGGCGTAGCCAGAAATTTTTTTCGGGGGGGGGGGGGGGGGGCACCGCCTTGATTTCGGGAGGGGCACCTCCTTGAAATGGCCATTTCTCGCTTTGTATTCCATGGCGAAAAAAATTTCGGGGGGGGGGGGGGGGCACGTGTCCGGTGTGCCACCCCCTGGCTATGCCACTGCTTGGAAGTATAAATACCCTCGAACACAACAAACCGCATCTTATGCTTCATGATATGACATATATCGGTAATAAGATTGCAACCCAACATTCTGTAGAAGGCTTTCGGACGTTGTCTGTAGTCGAAAAAAAAGACTTCCCCATCTCCCGCTAAAGGGAACCATGTGTGGATGCAAAGCAGCGGGGAGATGGTTAGCTTGAGCGGGAGAAACGTCGCCGCTCCCGTTTCACGGCAGCGGCCCGAGCGCTTATCGCGGCGCTGCACAGGAGAGATGATGAGGCGCGCGCGCTCCGTCATTTTCATACCGCGGAACTACCGTGACGCCCCCCAGCGGAGTATGCAGCTGTCGCACCACCTGTCGTGCACGCCGCTCCGTAGAGTAGAGGATTCCTAGAGGAGAGAACGGGGGGGGGGGACCGTAGGAGGGAGAAAGAGGGGGGAGGGGACGCGCATGCGCTGTGGTGGTGTGGGAACTGGGCACCGCTCCGTAGAGTAGAGGATTTCAAGAGGACAGAAAGGGGAGCGTAGGAGAGGAGAGAGCACTTGTCGTGCGCGCCGCTCCATAGAGTAAAGGATTCCTAGAGGAGAGAACGGGGCGACCGTAGGAGAGGAGAGAGAGGGGGGAGGGGACGCGCATGCGCTGTGGGGGTGTGGGACGCGGGCGCCGCTCCGTACAGTAGAGGATTTCTAGAGGAGAGAAAGGGGGGAGCGTAGGCGAAGAGAGAGAGGGGAGAGTGGACGCGCATGCGCTCTAGGGGTGTTGGACGCGGGACGCGGGAAGGAGGGACGGACAATAGAATGCTTTGTTGGGCGCGTTGGTTCATTATGTAAAAGATTTGAGCGCAAAAAAGGACGGGACACAAGACAAGAAGACGACTACACGAGCGCTCACTCAAAACGCTTGATCCTACCATTTCCCCGTACTTATTGAAGCAGGCGACGCGAAGCAAATCATTGAGCAACCTCTTCTGCCTTCCAAGTTCGGAGCGGATAATGCGGCACACTCTCCTTGCATGGTTCGGTCAAGGTTTCATCAAACCAAACAGGCCGAGCACTTCATCAGGCACAAGTCCTTTTCGAAGGCAGTAGCCGATGAACCTGATGCGACACGAAGCAGCGCCAATGTGGCTTACCAAAAAGGCTGGATCACTGACGAGTGAAGGAACATAAAAGACAGGGCCCACTGTAGAAGAAAGGTAACTTAATAGAATGCTTTGTTGGGCGCGTTGGTTCATTATGTAAAAGATTTGAGCGCAAAAAAGGACGGGACACAAGACAAGAAGACGACTACACGAGCGCTCACTCAAAACGCTTGATCCTACCATTTCCCCGTACTTATTGAAGCAGGCGACGCGAAGCAAATCATTGAGCAACCTCTTCTGCCTTCCAAGTTCGGAGCGGATAATGCGGCACACTCTCCTTGCAAGGCTCGGTGAAGGTTTCATCAAACCAAACAGGCCGAGCACTTCATCAGGCACAAGTCCTTTTCGAAGGCAGTAGCCGATGAACCTGGTGCGACACGAAGCAACGCCAATGTGGCTTACCAAAAAGGCTGGATCACTGACGAGTGAAGGAACATAAAAGACAGGGCCCACTGTAGAAGAAAGGTAACTTAATAGAACGCTTTGTTGGGCGCGTTGGTTCATTATGTAAAAGATTTGAGCGCAAAAAAGGCCTGACAAACCACACCTGACACTTCATGACGCAACAGATACCAGTCATAAGATTGCAGCTGTGCACTGTGTAGAATGCTTTCACACATTCTTGGTAGTCTAAATATCTTCTAACGCAATAAACCACACCTGACCCTTCATGAAGCAACGTATATCGGTCATAAGATTGGAACCCACCACTGTAGAAGGCTTTCGCACGTGCTGGGTAGTCTGAATATCCTCTAAGTCACTATAAGTCTAAATATCCTCTAAGGACAGCTAATTAGCTGTCCAGCTGTGAACAACATGTATGTTACATTTAAGTAAACTGTAAAACGGTGGAGAAACACCATTGTTCGCACACTCCCTATCTTATGAGTATCTGAATAAACTAGGGAGAGAGTGTGTGTCAGAATAGACAACCTGCGAAAAAGGTATGTGCAACTGGGCATGTGCTAATGCGTTGTTGCACGGTCGAGAAGCAGCACAAGAGTCAAGAAGTGAAATAGCAGGAAACACAAGCAGCACTCCATCATGCATCTTTCTTTTTTCGATCACCACAATCGCGCACGTTCGAGCTTCTATTTTATACATGAATATAAGCGAGACCGCTGACAGCTGATTGTGTAGGCATCGCGGGTACCCGGCACGAAATCACGTCACGTTGCTAACAAACCTACGCTTGTTGTTAGCTTGGCAACACACCCAAACGATTTGCACCCAAGCCAAACAATGTTTCAACGTCGTAAAATCCGCAAATCCACTCATGTACGTCGTCACATCACCGAAATTGAATTGAATTTGAATTTGAATTTTTATTGTTTCATCACAATACAATGTGATAGGAGGAGAAGGGAAAAGAGATTTGAATGGCTTGAGGGAGTCCTTCGCCCCCGTGCAAAGACAGCAGCTCAGTTTCAGGCATGTTCTTAACATTGTGACACTTTCACACTGACATTAACACTGTAAAACTTCTACTGTAACATTGTAACAATTAACAGTGACATTTTCAGTTTGAATTTATATAAAGTCAAAACAATTTTACGCAAAGAGCCTAGGTTAAGAAAAGAACAGATCATACAAATCAGACAATTTTACATCACGAATATCAATTTGCTTATTAATATAATCATTTAATAATCGCGGAAGCTTGTTACGAGCCATTTGACGACCGTAACTAGTCCGACAATGTGGAACATTCCATGTCTCGGTTTTTCGTATGTTGTATGATGCTTCTTTCGGACACAACTTTACTATTCCCATGAAAAGAGAATCCTGGTGATCGCAATGTATTCGGTATTCTCGGAGCAATCTGTACACGTATAGGTCTTGTGTTTTAATTATTTTGAACCTTCTAAACAGTTCCTCAGAAGGATGCACAGTTGGTACATTTGCAATTATTCTCAAAAATCTCTTTTGCATAAGTAATAGCCGCAAGAGGTTCGATTGTGTAGTAGTCCCCCCAAACCAAATGGCAGTAGTTTAAATACGAGGCGAAAAGGGCATTATAAATCAATAGTTTCACTGGTTTCGGAATTAGATAGCGATTTCGACTCACAATACCAGTAATCGCACCTAACTTTTGTAATACTGCATTTACGTGACAATGTGTTGGCAAGTGCGAGGTTCGCTTTCGGCAATCCAGCGTAAGCGCCACGCCATGTCTCGGGTGTCATAGATAGTGTCTATGTTGCGACGGAAACAACTACCGTCAATTTCCTTCAACCAAAGTTCCTCACATGAACTGGTTCACACGAACTCGACGGTAGGCCTACGCTGAATGCAGACGCCGCCGCTCTGAATTGACTTCGCAGTAGGCGAGATAAACAGATAAACACAGATCAAAGCAGATAAACACAGATCAAAGCACAGGAGCAGCGACACACCGCAGTAGTCGCTACGATGTTTTCACTCGGCCGACGATCGCACTCAAAACCGGCGCAAAGGCAGCCGGCAGGCATACGCTCGATTTGTCGGCGTCGCTCGAACTCCGCACGAAACCGCGTCCCACTGGTAGCACTCGCGGTCGTTCACCGCGTCATTGTCGTACTGGATGAGGACGCGGTCACTCAGGAACGTTTCGACCGTAGTTTCCGTGCTTGCGCCTAGCACTTCGGTTGTGCCGTCGAAACGACGGCCATTAGGCATAGTGGTCGGAGGTATCGCGGCCTCTCATTGGTTGGCGCCACCGTACGCGTGGTGACGTAGGCGAAAATTTCAAGCAACGGTTAAACCCTCGCGCCTCGAGGCGCCTCGTCGCGTACCCCCCTCCGCGGCCGACGCCGAGCGGCGCATTTGACGCGTAGACGCGTGCATACGCGTGCCAGTGGCTGGGCCTCAATTCCTCAATTAATGAATCAGCTGTGAATCAATTAGCTACGTGATTTAGCTACATCGGCACCCTCTAGGCAGTATTTCTTTGTGGTGGAAACAATACTGCCTTAGTTTCTATGGGGTAACTGTAAGTGGTTTTAACACAAATTGCATTAATTAGGGTCTCCTTAGCTCTTTTTGCGAAATTGTAGCTACATTTCCGGAAAGAATACAAGCTGGTGTTATCTGCAAGGATTGCATGTTTAGCGTTGTTATCACTGCTCGCGATCTTGTCAATGAAAATTATAAACAGAAAATTCAGAGCCATTCCACTGTGTGAAAGTGCGCGACCAGCGAAGCTGTGTGGTGCGGCACGGCTGTATCGCTGCAAGATTAACACCATCACATACAAGCAGCATCGCACCGCCGTTTTTAAACACCCCCACCCATCCCTTCCTTTACGCCGAGGAAAGACTCGCCGAACCCTCGCTTTGGCCCCAACGAAATGACCGGCAGCGTTGTCGCCGTCTTGCGCTCGGCGTCTCGGTCGCATTCTTTCCCACTGCTCTCGGCGTCTCTCCTCGTAAGCTCACTAACTTCTTCTCGTAAGCTCATAATGATATCTGGGGTATTATGTCGCAAAACAAAGATATGATTATGAGGGACGCCGTAGTGGAGGGCTCCGGAAATTTCGACCATCTGGTGTTCTTTAACGTGCACTGGCATCGCACAGTACGCGAGCCTCTAGAATTTCGCCTTTATCGAAATGCGATCGAACCCGTGACCTTCGGGTTAGAAGCCGAGTACCGTAACCGCTGCTCCACCGCGGCCGACGACTCTCCTCGTAAGCTCGTTGATACAAGTTAATGCGCCTTTGCAAACGATTAATACCTTTGCCAACTCATATTCAAATTTCAGTTGAATATATACGGTCAATTATAACGTTAAACCACCCGGCTTTGTTCGCTTCCGCATAGGTCGCTAGCTGCTTATGATTGGTCGAATTTTTCTGGGCCATGCTCACGGGACCTGCTCGTAACGAGATGCAAGAAATGCAGCGATAATGACCTATCCCATAATGACGACTTATGCACGACTACGTATAACGTTAAGAAATAAATTTCATTACTGCACGTTCTTGGCCATCGGTTTTTGCGCTATTGGTAAATATTCGCAGTGTGCTCTTAGATCACCTGCTTCTCACGCGGCGTCACAAATCTGCCAAAACTCGCAGCGGATAGCCGGACAGTGTCTCATTCTGAGCGAAGTTCAGGATAGCAGCCCGCCGGTCACTTTGGCAGCGGCTACTTATAGAAGCTGGCGAGATGAGCTTCTCCGCGTATAATAAATACATTCAGTTGCAGTATAATGATGTTTTACCGTTTGTCTCCGCATACAGCTCTCTGAATTCTTTGCCGAGAGAGAAGGAGAGAGAGAAATGGTGACAGCCTTCGCGGGTGAGCAGTCTTCTTAGGTCATAGAACTGTGAACCATGAGCATCTCCCAGGTGCATTCGATTATGTCGCGCGGCAAGCTTGAAAGCTGGGCTTCCCACTATGTTCGAGTCGACTGCCTAATGCCCCTGTCACACGGACACCAGCGAACTCCGTTTAGCTTCCTCGCCGTTATGTCAACGGAGATGCAGTCCGTGTCACCCGGTCTCCCTTACGCCAAGGAAGTTAAACGGAGCGTTTCGCAAAATAAGTTCGACGATCTCCAATAGCGCGGAATAGAGTACTCTCGTCTCCAGTAATCTGTAGTTACTGAAAAAACTGCAAACACAAACAGCCGCAGTCAACACAATAATGAATTCTATCAATATTGGAAGTTCTTTCACTGCATGATCCCTTTATAACGTGCGTTGAACGATAAACGCGCATAAGTACACATACTCTCTGCACCATGCCTCGCGAAAAACCGTCGTGCCACCTTTCCTTTCTTTCTTTGTTTTTTAATGTGAGAGTTTGCTGTAAGGCATCAATACATAATACACAAAGTTGTGTAGCTGCGTTTCCTCGATGAAGTCCAGGAGGGACCAATGGTTCGGACCGTATATCCGTCGCTGCAAGTGATGCGGCCTGGTGTGCTGAAGTCCCGCACGCCGCAGATGGCGTCGACGAGCCTCTTGAAGCCCAGGGCATGTCCATAGGAGGTGGTTTAGGTCTGCCTCCCGCACTGGGGTGGGGTGCCGCCATTTTGAATAACTATTTCCGAGTCCTTGTGCACCGTTGTGTTTAGGTCTGTGCATCTATTCCCATCTTATTGCGGCGCTCTTTATTCTACTTCAACACTACCAAAAGTCACATGAGTGAGTGGCGCGGGTTTTCTTTCTTCTTCGTCGACGCCGGCAGTCGGGCCGGCACTACATGCGAACTGTTGTGGAACCCATCCACAGCAAGGGCTTCGTGGACAGATTGTGAGACCTATGCTCATTCGATATTGGAAAACACAACGTGATCTACGTGGTAGTTCAACTTGAAAGAGCTCGACGACAACTTGCAGTGTTTGACAATCGGCGCACGTATAGAAATCGCGTACCAAAACAAACTTACAATGTTGCCAGCACTCTTGTCAACATCAGCACTAACATGACTGCAGGTACACATTTCTGCGATATTAGCCAAAACATTTTTTTTGTTTCGATGTGATGAAATTATAGATTTATAATCAAACTTGCGATTGAGAATGTTATGAGCGTGACAAGATCAGGAATTTTGCTGGCAGGTGTGGTTGCAGCAGCGCCTAGGACTCCTTGCGGTTTCTGGCCACAGCTCGTAACACTGCCCATGGCATCAGACTGCTCGACGGAGGCTTTCGCTCTGGCCGTACCAACTGCCGCGCTCCCCAGCAAAAAAATGTACGGCGACTCGCGCGCCTTGCTACCGTGAGAGGGTGCGCTAAGTGAGGATTCCGTAAGGTCCCTATATTTTTAAAGGTAGCGACAAGCACGCCCTCTGCAGGGTTCCAAGGAGCAGCGCTAGCAGACGACTCTGTGCTCACTCGCGGGCATTCTGCAGACGCATGAAAGCTGCTCAGCAAACTTCAAACGACAGGGACAACAACTAACGATCCTGGAGTACGCTAAACGTTGAAATAAAAGGGCTGCTTTTCCGAAGCAGCTTCTGAGCAGTTTCCCACGGCAGTTGTCATGGAGGACATTTATATTTATGTTCTTTGAGTGTTTTGAAATTCAGCGTAACTTGAAGTACTACATGTGCTGCTTGTCTTCTAGTTCGAAATAAATAGGCAGGTTGTGATCTCACTGCTACTTTAGGAAACCTCATGGGTCACCGAGGTAGTGTTCAGTGCAAAATATGCGTTACTATTGGTTTCAATGCGTTTTTCAGCGTTGAGAAGTATTCCTACGATTACACTGTATTTTTAACAACGCTTACTTTGTTTATAAAATACTCTAATAAACTTCCTCAGCCGAAAGAGTTGCACAACATGTCTGGAATATCAGCAACCAGAGTAGCTTTCAAGAGCTGGAAATTTAGCATGCCCACTAGTTTGTCTGCTATTTTAATGTTTAAATGTTTTTAAAGACTTACATTTATACAAATCCGTCCCCCGTTCACTTCCCGTGCCGCCTCCATGTCCCGCAGATATAAAGGCATGTTGCAATGTTACCTAATGCAATTTCAAATAAATTCGAGGTATGTATCCACCTACAGGTTCTAAAACCGGGCTACAACCAGAAACGTGGAGTTAGGTGACTTTTTGTAGAGATGCAAGAGTATAAAAGAGCATTTATTGAAAAACTGGGTTTTATTGCATAAATTCATAACCAGCATTTCTTGGAAGCTTTCTTGCGAGCACTGATCCTCGCTCACACACTTGCAGGATGGCTTCCGTTCCTTCTGCCTTGGAAAATTAGCAAAGATGCTTGGCGTGGCTTATATGGTTTCAGTTGTTTCCTCCCAGTGGCATGCAGTATTACTCGAAAACGCCAACAGCATTGTGGTCCTCTAGGGAAAACATCACGCGGAATGCTTCAACGAAGAAGCCTCAATCAACAGAAGGGCGGCAAAACACGGCAAGGTGTGGCGAAAAACTTATCCCAAATGGTTCTTTCCTTGTGAGCTTTTAGTGCTGAAGCCACCCCGGGGAGAAAAACAAAGGCAGCTGTATTGGTTCCGAGCTATTTAATGTTAGAGGTACGGGCATGACTCTGCATTGTCTACTGCGCACAAATCTAGGGCATAAAGAATGCCGAAACAATAATATCGTTTCTGAGATAATGGTCACAAATATGACCGAACAAAAAGCTCGCCGTCAGGCGAAAGGCTGCTTGAAGCTATACACACAACAAAATCACTTCGCATAGCCGGGTGTTTTCTGTGAGCGAAAATTTCTTGCGACCCATTTTGTGGGGCCATACCTTCCTTCAGCACTTGTCACTGCGAGGAACCGAAAAAAACAATTACACCATCTACCACTAAAGGGAACCAGGAGGGGATGCGAAGCACCATTGGGGGGTGAACACCAAGTTTCGGTTTACGTTCACTCGGCCGTCGAAGCCAAGCGTCGGCGTCGAGCTACCGCTTCCGCTGCAGAGAGACAACGCGAGTCTGCGGCGAGGGTAGCGAGGCTTTCGAGACCACTGCAGCGACCGGGAACCGACGGAGTGACCGCACGATTCAAGCGAGACTTCCTCGACCGAGCGCACACGCTTATATGAAATGGAGGAGGGAGTGGGTTTACAGGCTGCAGCGTGGGGGGAGGAGAGGAGAGAAGGCATCCGAACCCCCTGCGTAAACGCCCGCGTAAAGGAGGAGAGTGCGCGCCTGCAGCGCGGGGGAAAAGGAGTGAAGGCGACCGAACACCTGCGTAAAGGAGGAGAGTGGGAGAGAGAGTAGGCGCATGCGCAGTAAGGGGTGGTCAGGACGCACACCACCACCGGATTGAACTCCGCTCTAAGCTGCTTCACATCTCAAAAAGCTTTTTAGGGGCGAAGCTCCTAAGGGTGTGGGTCTGTCCCTCCTCTCTAGTAGTAGTAGTAGTAGTAGTAGTAGTAGGTAGGTAGGTAGATAGCCACGTATAGTGGAATGTACCCACTCCACGTGATAAAGATGACGCAGTATAATGGAATGTACCCACTACACGTGATAACGATGACGACGACGCTGATGACCATGAAATATAAGCGCGTTCCAGACCACACATTCTTTTTCTGCCATGGGGTGAAAACGATCGAGCTTCGCCCACTCATCATCATTCACTTCGTGGATATGGCGTGATTTTTTTCTGTCCGCGCGGTGAGGCAACAGACGGCACTGACACCCGGCGTACCAGAGAACATCTGTGGCGACACAATCTGTGCACAATTCCGCGCAGCCTCCACTTTGCTATCAGGCGGCCCGGCGTGACACGACCGCACGCTGCACTGCATTCGGATAAGCCGCAGCGCCACCGCAGCGTCACCCAAGGCCTACGTCACCAGCGGTGGCTACAAAACCAAGCTGCCGAGCTTGGAAATGCATCCTTTTGTTCCACTACCTCTGTCGAGCGTAGCGTCAGAATGCTCTCCCGATGCTGCTACTGTAGTTGAATAAATGCTCTTTACGTTTTTATGTTGGGATGCGCCCTTACATCGACACGGCATGCCACATCTGGTGACCCGGAAACCTAACAAATCGCACCGCCATGGCCGATTCGGAAGCCCTTGCCCCTCTGCGCCAGAAAGTACAAAAACTTGAACAGCAACTGCAGGCCCGGCAACAGGTGCTCCAGCAGCAGCGCGTGCCCACTAAATCGCACTCGCCCCGATGACTCTGCAGCCCCCCGCTCGGGTCACGCCCCCCAAAGCTCCGTTCCGGCGGTCGCTGTCAACGTAGGCCCCGCTGCTACCGCGGCCGTTGCCGACCTGGACGCCTGGCGGGTACCTGTCAAACTTTCGCCGTTTTGCGCGTACTCGCCCGAGATATGCTTTGCCCAAATCGAGGCCCAGCTCTCCCTTGCGCACATCACGCAATACCGGACCCGCTACGACTACGTAGTCGCCCACCTGGACGCCCGCTACGCTAACGAGGTCCGGGACATCCTTGCCCATCCACCAAAGGCCAACCTATATGAATACCTCAAGACGGTACTCATCCGCCGTCTGTCACCCTCGGAAGACCGGAAGGCGCGAGAACTTCAGTCCGCAGAACTAGCCGAACGCAAACCATCGAATCTCCTCCGCCACATGCGTGCCCTCGCAGGCAACATGGAAATCCACGATTCTTTCCTGCGAACACTTTGGCTCCAGCGACTTCCACCGCGCGCCCACGCGATCCTGCAGGCTAAGCTAAAGCTACCCCTTGACCAACTTGCCGAGATCGCTGATCGCCTCATCGATGTCTCTTTGCCGGAGTCATTGCCCACCATCCAGGCTGTCGCTGCACCACTGAACACCATGGAGCTCGCGCACCACATCGATGACATCGAGAGACGGCTCAGCTCCATTCAACGACACCTCGATCAACACCCAAAGACGCGCCCACGCTTCCACTCTCCAAGCCGCGACCGTAACACCGCCTCGTCACAACAGTCTGGTGCGCACGGCCGGTGTTACTACCACCGACGCTTCGGGGACAGAGCCCGACAATGTCGACCACCCTGCTCTGCTCGGCACGAGGGGAAACGCCAACGCAGCTCGTAGGCACGGCTGCGAGCTGCCAACCTGGAGGCAGTCGCAGCTTCGTCACCGACCAAGTCACAAAGCAGCGGTTCCTTGTCGATAGAGGTTCCGACATCTGCTGCCCACGAGCCCATCTTCAAGGTCCCGCCCGCCGACATCTTTCGAGCTCAGCGCGGCGAACCGGTCCGCAATCAAGACGTACGGCTCGCTGCTCCTGCACATCCAGCTCGGGAACCTACGCCGCGACCTTCATTGGAATTTTGTCATCGCCGACGTCGCTGAAGCAATAATCGGCTCGGACTTTTTTGGCACATTGTAACCTCCTTCCGGACTGCCGCCACGATCGTCTCATCGACGCGACAGGCCAGCGTCAGGCCAGCGAACGACCACCCACCAACCAAGCATCAAAGTGCTCAGTGTTTTAAATCATTCGCCGTACCACGCCATCCTCACCGAATTTCCCGGTTTGACGCGTCCCAGCGGGCTGCCACGCAAAGTGCAGCACACCACCGTGCACTACATACGGACCACTCCAGGCCCCCCGGTTTTCTGCCGCGCCCGTCGCCTTGCCCTAGACCGCATGCGCATAGCCAAGGCAGAGTTCGAAGCCACGCTCCGAGAAGGCATCGCCCGTCGCTCCGACGGCCCATGGGCCTCGCCACTTCATCTTGTCCCAAAGAAGACCGATGGCTGGCGACCATATGGGGACTACCGCGCCCTCAACGCGCGCACCATCCCGGACGGGTACCCCGTCCACCACATACAGGACTTTGCCCATCGCGTTCACGGCTGCCTCGTCTTCTCCGTGCTAGACTTGGTGAAGGCTTACACGCAGATACCCGTCAATCCGGACGACGTCCCGAAAACTGCAATAATTACCCGTTTGGCTCGTTCGAGTTTCCCTTCATGAGCTTTGGTCTAAGGAACGCAGGGCAAACCTTTCAGCGCTTCATCTACGAAGTCGTCCGCGGGCTCGACTTCTGCTTCGTCTATCTTGACGAGATATTGGTCTTTTCACGTGATGCCGAAGAACACCAGGGGCACCTTCGTCTGTTGCTCCAACGCCTCGACGACCACGGCCTACTCGTCAACGTCCAGAAGAGCACGCTCGGCGCTTCCACCGTTCATTTCCTCGGCCATGAAGTTTCGTCTGAGGGAACTCCACCCTTGCCTGAACACATCTTTGACTTGCAGAAGTACCCACAACCACTAAAGACCTTCGCCGTTTCCTCTGCATGCTGAACTTTTATAGACGCTTCTTACCGCACGCCGCCGACTACCAGGCGCCCCTTCATGATGCCTTGGCTGGTCTACGAGCAAACCAACCCGTCACGTGGACACCGACTTTTGTGCAAATTTTCGAAAAATGCAAGGCTGCTCTCTGCACCGCCACGCTTCTCTCCCATCCCGTGCCTGACGCTCTCTTGGCACTCTTCACGGACGCCTCTGGTTGCGCCGTCGGCACCGCCCTCATGCAACGCGTGGACAACACCTGGCACCCCTTGGCATTCTTTTCTAGGAAACTCTCAGCTCGGAAGGCGACCCCTTCAAAGGGCAGTTCCACCAACGAAACCACGACCACTGCCCCGAAGAGTTCGCCAGCTTACTACAGAGAAGGTCTGGCGATATACGAAGCAGTTCAACACTTCCGCCACGTTCTCGAATCGCAGCACTGGACCATTTATACCGACCACAAACTTCTTACCTACGCCTTCTCTCAACGTCGTGACAAACTCCCGCCGGTTCAACAGAACCAGCTCTCGTTCATTGCCCAGTTTACCACCGACATCGAACACGTTAGCGGGAGAGACAATGTGCTCGCTGACGCACTTTCACGTGTGGAAGCTATCAGTTCTTCGCAGATAACAGCCGACGTCCTCGCCGATGCTCAAAGTAAAGACGCTGAACTGCAGGAACTTCTCAAGGGCGGGTCCTCATTACAGCTGCAACAAATCCCCATACCTGGGTCGACAACCACTATCCACTGCGACATGTCGACAGGACGAAGCAGGCCCTTCGTGCCCCTGGCCCACCGCCGTGGCCTTTCTGATCAGCTTCAGAACCTCAGCCATCCCGGCATACGCGCCTCTACACGTCTCGTGGCTGACCGCTACGTCTGGCCCTCCATGCCGCGGGATTGCCGCAACTGGGCGCGCTCCTGCATTCATTGTCAAAGCGCTAAAGTCACCAGGCAGGTCGCCTCACCGCTCGGAGTTTTCCCTCTGCCCTCTGGTCGGTTTCAGCACGTCCACGTCGATATCATAGGATCCTTCCCCTCAGCTGGACCATATCGCTACTGCCTCACCGCCATCGATCGGTATACACGATGGCCCGAGGCATGGCCCCTCGAGGGAATCACCGTGGAAGTCGCGTCGGCCTTCCTCACCGGCTGGATTGCCCGTTTCGGCGCTCCCCGCCGCGTAACCACCGACCATGGACGACAGTTCGAGTCGCACCTTTTCAGGCTCCTCGGGCTGACCATCACTTTTGAGCGCTTGAAGACCACCAGTTACCACTCCTGCGCGAACGGGATGATCGAGCGCTTCCACCGACAGTTCAATGCAGCCATCATGTGCCACCCGGACTCAACCTGGCTCGAAGCCATCCCAGCCGTCATCCTAGGTCTTCGCGCCACATTCAAGCCGGACATTCAGGCTACACTCGCAGCGCTCGTCTACGGGGAGCCGCTCCGCCTCCCAGGTGAATTTCTCACTGCGCTGCCTTCCAACCCCGTGACGACAGACCCCACCGACTTCGTCGTCCGGCTCCGACGCACCATCGTCGCCCTTCGCCCGTCACCTGCAGCTCACCACTGTAAGCCCGCACCTTTCGTCTTCAAGGAGCTAGCAACGTGCACGCATGCTTTCCTCTGCGACGACACCGTCCGCAGTCCTTTCCAGCCACCGTACAGTGGACCGTACCTGGTTGTCCATCGCGGCGACAAAAACTTCACCCTGCGCATCAACGGGAACGAAGTTCGTGTTTCAATTGACCAGCTGAAGCCAGCATTCATCGCTTCTGACGAACCAGGCAACACGAGTGCACCTACAGGCGCCCATTTCAAAACCTTGACATTGCAGCTTGCTATGTCACTACACGCTCTGGACGTCGCGTGCGCCCGACAGACTTCTACAAGCCGTGATGGTTCTCCACTCCGCGGGGGGGGGGGGGGGGGTGATGTGGCGACACAATCTGCGCACAATTCCGCGCAGCCTCCACCTTGCTATCGGGCAGCCCGGCGTGACACGACTGTACGCTGCACTGCAATTGGATAAGCCGCAGCGCCACCGCAGCGTCACCCAAGGCCTACGTCACCAGCGGTGGCTACAAAACCAGGCTGCCAAGCTTGGAAGCGCATCATTTTGTTCCACTACCTCTGTCCAGCGTAGCTCTCTAAGTGGTTATTAATAAAATAATGGGAAAAGAAAAGTGCCTTCCCGTAACTGTCTCTTCTTATGAGGACACCTCAACAGGTCGGCACAGGGATGGGGTGTGGGGAATAAATGGATAGCGTAGAGGTAAAGGATAGGAGGAGAGAAAAAAAATAATGGTTAATTTCGTGAGCCGTCCGAGCGCGCCAGCCCTCGCGCGATGCGAAACGAAGCCGCCGGGAATGCCGCCAGGAAGGCCGGGAGAAGAAGGAACACCGCAGGACGGAGCACTTCAAACGGGCCTTTGGGGCGCGTTAAAAGGGGTGAGCGCGCGAGGCGCTCGCCGGAGCACGTAGCCCTGGCTCGAAAAAAATGCCCCATCTCCCGCTAAAGGGAACCATTTGTGGATGCGAAGCAGCGGGGAGATAATTAGCTTGAGCGGGAGGAATGTCGCCGCTCTCATTTCACGGCAGCGGTCCGGGCGCTCATTGCGGCGCTGCACAGAAGAGAGAATGAGGCGCGCGCGCTCCGTCATTTTCATACAGCGGAACTACCGTGGCGGCCCCAGCGGAGTATGCAACTGTCACACCACCTGTCGTGCGCGCCGCTCCGTAGAGGATCCCTAGAGGAGAGGAGGAGGGGACCGTAGGAGAGGAGAGGGGACATGCATGCGCTGTGGCGGTGTGGGACGCGGGAGCCGCTCCGTACAGTAGAGGACTCCTAGAGGAGAGAAGGGGAGAGCACGCGCTGTGGGCATGTGGGATGCCGGAGCCGTTCCGTAGAGTAGAGGATTCGTAGAGGAGAGAGGACGCGCATGTGCTGTGGGACGCGGGCGCCGCTCCGTAGAGTAGATGATTCCTAGAGTGGAGAGAGGGGGGTCAGCGTAGGAGAGGGGACGCGCTGTGGGATGCGGGGGGCCGCTCCGTAGAGTAGAGGATTCCTAGAGGAGAGAAAGGGGGTGAGCGTAGGAGAGAGAGGAGGAGGGGACGCGCATGCTATGCGGTGGTGTGGGACGCGGGAAGGAGGGACGGACTAAGCCCCCTCCAAACACATGCAAGCAAGATCAAGGAATGGGGTCAACCTGGGCGACAGACACCACCTGCCTAGCCATTGCTAAGCAGCCTCTCTGTGCTCTCGGCCATGACTCTGATGACTGTAGTAGTGGTTGACGGCCTTCATTTTACTACAGTGTTCTGATTCGCATAATGGGTGCTTCCCTACTTGATGAAAGTGGCCGGACGCGGGATGCGGGACGGGGGGACGCGGGAGGGACGGACAAAGCCCCGAGCATAAGATGCTTCGCATCTTAAAAAATCACGCCATATCCACGAAGTGAATGATGATGAGTGGGCGAATCTCGATCGTTTTCATCCATGGCCGAAAGAGAATGTGTGGTCTGGAACGCGCTTATACTTCATGGTCATCAGCGTCATCGCCATCGTTATCACGTGTAGTGGGTACATTCCACTGTACTGGAACGCGCTTATACTTCATCGTTATCACGTGTAGTGGGTACATTCCACTATACTGCGTCATTGTCATCTTTATCACGTGGAGTGGGTACATTCCACTATACGTGGCTACCTACCTGCTACAACTACTACTACTGCTACAGAGGAACAATCTTATACTTAATAGTCATCATCGTCATCGTTATCACGTGTAGTGGGTACATTCCACTATACGTGGCTACCTACCTACCTACTATAACTGCAACTACAACTGCTACTAATAGAGGAGGGACAGACCCACACCTTAAGGAGCTTCGCCCCTAAAAATTGTTCGCCGAACTCACGGGATGACGTCCGGAGAACCTCGATGTGGGCACAGACACTCGCGTTGTTAGAGACGCTCGAAGAGCGCACTGGCCCTGCAGTAGTCGATTAGCGCGCCGACAACACGTTTCACGACCACTGCATGCGCCCTGGAGAAGAGCAGCTCATCCACGGTGTTGGCGGTGAGGCCCTGGGCACGATAAGCACGCACAAGTTCTCTTCGTTCGTCCGCGTAATGAGCGAACTCCAGAAGTACGTGCTCCAATGTTTCAGTTCCGGAGCAATGTAAACAGAGGGGATTTCCTCCCCCCCCGTCACTCGGTGTAGCCTTTCCGCCGTCCTGGCCATGGCAACACGAAGGCGGAGGGGGGAAAGGGCGCTCCTCTCGTGAGACCGGTCCTCGGGAGGGGGGCGGGGTGGCTTGCCCGCAGCCCCGCGAGGATCCGGGTGGCGAGAGGCGACGACGAGGGAAACACGGTGGCGCGCTACGTCGAAGGGGCTCACCGATGTTGCGGTGGGCGTGTCCGTCGCGTGCGCTGCCTTGGCGAGCTCGTCGGCTGCTTCGTTCCCAGGAACTCCGATGTGCGCAGGTATCCACTGTAGCACGAGGTCACAGCCCAGGTCCTGCGCCGCTTCAAGTCTACGCCCGATGTGTTTGGCTAGTGGTGGACCACGGGTGTTCCTCGCAAACAGCTGGAGCGCGGCACGAGAGTCCGTGAGGATCGCAGCCGACGAAACTCGAAGCTGGAGGAGTGCATCGGCGGCGAGGTTCAGTGCGGCAAGCTCAGCGACCGTCGACGACGCCTCACACACGAGGCGGCACTGGTTATGTAGCGTCAGAATGCTCTCCCGACGCTGCTGCTGTAGTTGAATAAATGCTCGTTACGTTTTTATGTTGGGATGCGTCCTTACGTCGACACGGCATCCCACACATTTATACCACTGGAATACTAGCCCGGCACGCTCCAAACAATCAAATCAAACACAGAATTCCCGCGTCCACCCAACTTCAAGGACATAAACGCTTCTGGATTACAAGAATGCGACAGAGGTGCGTGAAGTTCTCGCTTCTTGCTAAAATTGTCCAACTCCAAGCTTGAAAACGCGGTCATTCGTACTTCTCGCGTCGCCATAGTGCTGCCGCCGCTGGACCCTTTGGGCGGGGCGCGAAGGCAAAAAGGTCACGTGTCGCTAACCGGCCTATCGCAGAGCGTGGCGGCCGGATCAAGACCTTTCGCTACTTTTGAAGATAGAGGGGTTTTAGGATTCCGGCGGCTGCGGAGACCACGGCAGACAGTAGAACGCACGGCATACTAGCGTGCACATTGGTATTTTTTTTCGCGTGCAATCAGTGGCGTTACTAGCTTGGACGGCGCCCATGGCAAATATATTTCCGCGCCCTTCATGATGGTAATGATACTGATTAATATTATTATTATTATTATTATTATTATTATTATTATTATTATTATTATTATTATTATTTCTGTGCAAAAAAAGCCATACGTCTGTTTTAGGTAAGCGAATGAGCGATTTGTTGATTGATTGTTCACAACAGTGGACTAAAGCCGGCTAGCACGTCCACGCATGGTACGACACACTAGAAGTCCACAAGGTTAGAAAAAATGTGACAGAAGAAATGGAACTTGCCGGTCACTTGTTGGCGTCTCGCTTTACACGAAATATGCGAGGTTCGTAAATTAGATACAATCACACAAAAGAGAACGACGAAGTTGGCATGTAAACGGTTCTTATCGTTTTTGGCTACATCACCATGAAAATTATTGTTCCAAATTATTTATTGCGTACATCAAATCTGAATGATGCGTTCAAAAATTCGTTCCGGCAAACCCTGTTGTCGCATATATTATTGCCTTTTGCGACGCCAGTGCTAATTTTGATCATGAACAATCGTTGTCAAGAAAACTCCTTCTTTATATTTGGCATATAACATGGCGCATGCGCATTACGAAAGGAGCTGTCGCTCTCCGGTCACACATTTGCGCCGTCAGCTGCACTTTAGATCAGAGGTCTCAAACACGCGGCGCGCGGACTTCTCGCTAGCGAACCGCAGCCCCCGCACGTGACTGTCTTAGTCTCGATCATGTTTTATTTTTTTTTAATTATTATTTTCTTACTAAGTGCAGTCATGAGCTACACAGGCATGAATTGTTTCAAGCATTTTTTTCTTGAGGGAACCCCTGCGGTCAACATGTGTTCATACATAACCGCGAAACAAAACTCCCTATTTCAGAATCATCGTCCATGTTTCAGTCATTTTGGAGGTAGAGTTATGTTGTTGAAATTCTGGTGCCAAATCGCCTTCAGAAATGGCCCATATGTGAGATAGGGGAAAGGTATTTCAAATAGCAATGTTAGCCATTTGAAACGTATTCGCCTTTTCTTGTGTGTGTGTTTTGTGTCACATCTGGAGTCTACATCGACCAGATGACGCTGACACCATCTCATGTAGCCACCATAACCCGTTTACATGAGACATCAAACGCATGATCTTGAGCTCTATTAGCAGAGAATGAAATGCCATTGTAGCTTACCGCCTCACTGAAGCCAACAATGAAGTCGATGTTCGTGAGTGCCTTCTCCCCCGAGGCAGTGGGTAAAACATGAGCGTATAGATATTTTCCAGTGTAACTCTCCTGCTTGGGCGTCCAATACGCACAGTCAGTTAGACACCTTAAAGGTGCGCTAACGACAAAGATGAAGTTGAGGTGGAATCAGCAGGGGCATTGAAGAATGCGTGCAGTTTTCGTTGGGTTTGAAAAAGATGAGTTATCAGTGGAGATAAAGCGGAGACCGAATACCTCTTACTCAATTCCTCTCGCCCCAGACTTAGTGCTGAAGGGATGTCGTCACGAATCTGATTGCTCTCAGCGAATTAGAAAGCGCCACTACACGTCACCACGCGTGCAATTGGCCGCTGCTTGGCCGCGGTGCAGCGAAGCCGCGGCTCTCATGATTGCCGCGATGGATGTGGTTGCATGGAAGCAGGATTACATTTCCGTGAGTCAGCAATGATCCCCCGTGCTCTCGCGGTGGCAGGAGTTCTTTCTGCGAGCGAAACCTGGCTTCAAAAAACGGAAAGCGAAGTGCCGTTTTCGTCGACGGCAAGCGTGGCGTCCGATTGCCAAATACTGTTTCTATATACGCGGTTTTTTTTTTTTCGTTTTTATTGATGGCGTTTTCGTTTTGGAGAACTCGAGCAGAGGCGCCGTGCTGTGAAGAGAGCCGCGGCAGAGCAGTGAGAGCAGAGCCATGCAGGGCCACTCAATCCGTCCCTGGAATGCGGCACGCATCCGAAGAGCAGGTGGGAGGGTACAACTGAGAAGAAATGTACCATGAGATCAAAACCATCGAAGCCCCATAGTTCTCTGCGGGACAGCGGCAGAACACGTGTGAAATCCGATGCAGAATTGCTGTTATTGCCAATGCGCTCACCGCTAGAAGCAAGAAAACAAAACAAAACGAATGAGGAAGATATCAAAATGAACAGCTCTCGGCAAATCACGACTGGACTGCTTTTGTGATCATTACGAGAAACGTGAAGGGGCGTTATCAGCATTAGCACTATCGGTAGTACTATCGGCGCCAAATGAAATGCGAACAGTGGCAAGCATTAGCGATAGCCTGGTGCGCCCCGTCCAGTCATCACCGTGGACATGCGCAGTCCTGCCAAAGAGAACTTATGCGCGCCTATCAATGGTGATGACTGGACGGCATGCACTATACGATTTCTAATAATTGGCGTTGCTCACGTTTCATTTGAAGCCGATAGTACATGTATATATCCTTCAGTTTTTCTCGATTTTCTTGCTTGTTAAAGCTCAGTTCACAACAATAATGGCATGAATGTGATCGTAATACAGGATCATTTGCCATTGCAGTGCTACTTCCTGTATCTTTCTAGTGCTCCTGCGCACGAGGCTTACCGCTGGAGACACAGGCGCTGCAGTCGACATGCTACGACATTACGATCACGTAATGACACCTTGCTTCACGGAACCTTGCTCGAGAGTTTTTTTCCTCCGAGTTTACCCCTTCAATCAGCCTAGCTCGTTTCACAACCAGTTCATGTGCACTGGCATCAAGAAGAATGAGCTGGGAAAGCTTGACCGATGTTTTCAGTGGTGCTGTGTGCCACGATTAATGCACAGCTCATGGAAAAGAGCAGGGTTTAATTACACATTTATGGTTTTACTTCAAGGACAACGAACATCAGGACGCATGGCCGATAAATCTAGCTTAGAAGGGGCAATGAGCCGAAGTCCCGCGCACGTGTTTGCTGCAAGCACTTCCGAGAAGGCGACGTTGTCTACTGACTAGGAACGCAAATGTCAATTTGGTGAGCGACAGGGAGTTAATTTCACACGTGGCACCTCCATTTCCTCGTGAAGACGCTCACACCTCGAAGTCTCCTCAAAAATTACTTCGGAGACGTCATTCCTCATAGTCAACCTCATACTACGCACGCTGATCGGAGAAAATGTCGTGGGGAGGAGAAATTAGGAGGAGGGACGCAATTTGATGGAAGAAAGCAGTCTGTGAACGAGTTTCTGATTTGAAAAAGATAGGAAAGAAACCTTGCAGGAAAGCCCATACATTGTTCCTTTTTTATTTCGTCATTTCATCCCGACGTCTGCCCATGAAAGCTCGCCGTAAGCTTGGAGGCTGACATGTCTGATGAGTTGGTAAAGAGCTTCTCGATCGCAACTCTTCAGCAACAAGACCGTGGGCAGCGCTTTCCCTTTCCGATTTTCACGTGTGGAAGAACCATGGGCCGAACCAGAAAGAACAAACATTTCAAGCGATAAGTTCAGTGGTGAATTAAGCTAGAAGGAGGTTTGGGTGATTCAACCTCCCACCGCCCCGACATTATTGCATTTTGTATATGTATATATTTGCGCACACATACAAACAGATGCCAGATCACAAATAAAGGGAAGTCCGAACAGAAAAAAAAATGCTTTTGTCTACGACCCTGGATTCATGGTTAGAATCGACGTTCATGGTTAAAATCGTTCTTGTGTGGAGACAGGCTTACACTGACCTATTTATCGCATTGCTTTTAAATATGATCAAGGAGCCAAAGGCTCCTTGCTCATATGAGCCACAGGTTCCCGAGAAGCCACAGGCTTCCAGAAGATTGTGTTTCGTATGTTTAAGGAAATGAGCATCATTTAACTAGTCAAAGGTGTCTCTAGCCTCACGGGTGTTACTAGGGCAGAAGAAGGCGAGGAAGGGGGTGTTGGAACAGTGTGGTGCCACGCCCCCCACTGGTTTCGATCCTGTAGGGGCGACCTTTCCACGGGGCGCGGGGCACCCGAGGACCCAAACGCGGGGCGCGTTTGTGTCCTTAGAAAGTCCCCGAGCGCATGTTGGGCAGACTCGGCTCGGCGCCCCCCCTCCGAAGTGGCGCCCGGGGCACTTGTACCCCCCTTGCCCCACCCTAGTTACGCCACTGCGTGCAATGTAGAATCAGCACCCGGATCTCCTGAATGATATGAAGGCAAGTATTTTTTTCCGTTACTGCATTTTTTGGCCCAATTTACGAAGGAACGCACGGCAGCTGCTAAATTTTACTGATATAGATCAATGTAAGGACGTATCAATTCGTCGTTGGTAGTATTACTGTTTTTTCATTACTGTCCGTTTCATCTCGGCGCGAAACACCTCGAATTAAGAAATATAGGGATGTTTCAGCATCCTTCCTTTCTCGAGACGTGTATGGGTGGAAAATGGGCTAAATTTCGTAGGTGAATCATATTGTCTTGGTATTTTGACACATCATTTTACTATTTGATTGTGTACAAATATTTATCAGGTGGTCAACCCAAGCATGGTTACGCTCTAGAGAGAAACGCTCAAAATAACTGAGTGCCCTGGTCATGCCATTGAAGCTGGGTCACAAGTAATATATCCGTAATATTGTTGCAGCCTTTGATTAGCCAACCTACATTTACTTCACACGTCGTTCACAGTGACAGTGCCTGAGTTGTGATCATCTCCTTTTTCGTCGCCTTTATTTTGCGTATGCATTGGTGGCACAATGGCAATATCAATGTCATCTACGTTTACTGTACTCTCGACTGCATCCCAAGGGTCGTACGTGCAACAGAACGGCGTCCTTCTGAAGGAAAACTAAGTCTTCATCCAGGAAGACAACTGAAGAAAGAAAAAGCGCAAAATGTCAGTGCTTTGTAACGCCCAGTATACCAAGTACACCAAATTTTGAGCTCGTGTTCCATGTTCGTATTTCAGTGTTCGAACGTGTGTTTCGACGTTCGTTTTTACAAACACCGCAAAACTCACAATGCAAATGGGCGACCATAAATGTATAAAACGCGCCTGTAACTTGTCCGGCGCCGTCGCAGTACCGGCGACGTTCAGTCTAGGCGTATGGCGACCACCTCCACCCTCCTCCCTGTCTCTTGTATCTGCAGTGCGACAGGAGGTAGTTGGAAAAGGCAACTAGGGAAGACTCCCTAGTTATATATAGCGGTATCATAAAGCACTTGGAAACGAATAATTTGTTCTGTGCAGTTCAGCATGGTTTTAGGTCTGGTCTGTCATGCGTTACACAACTGTGCGAATTTTCTCATGATGTTTTAAGATCATATGATAAAGGTTATCAAGTCGTTTCGGTATTTTTAGACTCTCAGAAAGCGTTTGACACCGTTCCACATGCTCTTTTATTACATAAATTATCTTTTATAGGTCTGCCTGCATCTGTTCTTGGCTGGTTGAGGGATTATTTATCTTCTAGAAAACGTTACGTACGAGTAAATGGCTATTCTTCTTCATACGTCAGCGTAACTTCCGGGGTGCCACAGGGTTCGGTGTTGGGTCCTTTACTCTTTCTGGTCTATATTAATGATTTGTCAGAGACGCTAACATCGAACGTGAGGCTGTACGCAGATGATTGTGTTATTTATAAATCAATACACAGTATGGACGATATTTGTGCTTTACAACGTGATCTTGACACTGTGGTGAGGTGGTGTGAGAAATGCAAGATGTGTTTGAATGTAAAAAAGTGTTGTTTCCTCAGTTTTACCAGAAAACGCAAAACTTTTCACTCATCCTTGTACAGCTTGTCAGGAGCACAACTTGACCGTGTTGAACATTTTAATACCTTGGTGTATACTTGTCTGCCGATTTATCTTGGAATAAGCATATAGGTTACTTAACTGGCAAAGCCAACGGTGTGTTAAACTTTATTAAACGCAATTTCAAGTCTGCCCCAAAAAAGTCTGAAAGAAGCTTTGTATGTCACAAATGTCCGACCTATCCTTGAATATGCATGTACAGTGTGGGATCCTCATGGTCAAACTCCAATCTATAAACTTGAACGCATACAAAACCGTGCTGCACGCTTTGTCAGTGACAATTATAACTTTAACTCCAATGTTACCTGCATTAAACGTAACTTAGGATGGAAACTTCTTGAGCAGCGCAGAAAGTTCTTGCGATTAAAGTTTTTCCATTCGATCTTTTGTGATGAAATTGGCATTAACAAGAGTTTATACATGATGAGCCCACACTACGTGTCACATAGAAATGATCACTAAAAAAAATCAGCGAGGTCAGCTGTCGTACCAGTGTCTTTGCTAATTCTTTCTTTCCTTTTACTACTCGTGAATGGAATAAGTTTGATGCGTGTGCTGTTGATCTTCAAGCCGATGCTTTTTGTTCGTCACTACAAGATGCGTGCTTTTTATGAATGCGTAGGCGCAGCTGCGCAAATATGTGCCATTTTCGACTGTAAAACTGTGTTTTTTCTTCCTCACCTCCCTACAATAATGCCCACTTGGGCGATGTAGGTTGTACTAAGAAATAAATAAAAAATCACAGCATATCCAAGAGCTGAATGATGATGAGTGGGGCGAAGCTCCGGAGAGAATCATCGGTAAACCGTGAATCTTCCGTGTATCACCCCGTGAATCATCATATAAAGAGTGAGAACACTGTGTGTATATATTAAACATCAAACGACATGCTTCGGCCTCCCGTTCTCGCACTGCTGGATCTTCCCGGCGTCGCCGTGCCGCTTCGGCCTCTCGTTCTAGCACTGCGGGGTCTTCCCGGCGACGCCGTGCAGCCTGACGACACGCTTCGGCCTCCCGTTCTCGTACGGCTGGATTCTGCCTGCGAGCGCGCGCTGGCGCAGCCTTGCGCGCTCTACGCTCCGCAGCCTTATCATCCATCCGGCGACTCCGGAGCGGAAGAGAAAGCGCGCCAAGAGCGAGCCCCTTTTATTATATCTCCCCTGGCGGTAATCACTAACCCACGTTAGTGGAACCACTAACGCCATCTAGGGATATTATTTCCAAGGATATATACACACAAGTCCATCTATTGAGCAATTCATAAACTAGAGGGGGCTACATACATACTACATACAAACGGAGGAGGGAACGACCCACACCCTAAGGAGCTTCGCCCCTCATAAATAAACTCCCGGGTGAGCGCAAAGCCTTGTGCGCTACGCGAGCGCAGCTTTCGTACCAAACCCGGCGGCGCCGGTGACATCGCGAGGAGAAAGCATCCGAAGTGCTGATGCCGAGTGCCGAGTTTGGTCGGCTCAGCGCTCCAGTGTGCGCTCGACCTTAATAAATGCGAATGCATTTCATAGTCGGGCTATGTCAGGCATCCGGCGTTGGCGTTGTGCGGCGTTGGCGTTGTCCGCGGAGGCGGATAGGTTGAGGAGGTGTGCGCGCCGGCAGGTGTTAGATGTGAAGCATCTTATGGCGAAGCTTAATCCGGTGGTGGTGGTGTGCGGCGTGACCACCCTTACTGCGCATGCGCAAACCCTTTCAAAAAAATAAAATTAAAAAACCTCCTCTTTCCTTCTCTCTCCTCTAGGCATCCCTCCCCGCGGCAACCACACCCTCACTGCGCATGCGCCTCCCCTCCTCTCTCCCCCTGCTACGCTCCCCCCTCTCTCCTCTAGGCATCCCCTGCCCGCGCCGTCCACACTCCCACTGCGCATGCGCGTCCCACCTCTCTTCTCCTCTCCTACGCTCCCCCTCTCTTCTCTAGGCATCTCTGCCCGCAGCGTCCACACTCCCACTGCGCATGCGCGCCCCCCCCTCTCTCTCTCCTCTCCTACGCTCCCCCCCTCTCCCTCTCTCGCCTCGCGACGCCGATACAGGCAGCGTCTGCTAGCGAGTTTCTTGGTTGAAAAAACCGACTGCTCGCGCTGCACAATCGTTCACTGGCCACCCCGTATATATGGCAATGAATCTTGACCTCCAAGGTGGTGCCGGTGAGAGATTTCTCCTGTGCGTTGTTGAACAATAAAAATTCGCAGCGTGCGCGTTAACTAAAAGCGGACTGCGGCGGAGCTCGGCGGAGCTATATATGAAAAAAAAATTTTTTAAAAATAAATAAAAAATTTAAAAACAAGAAAAAAGCAAAAAAAAGGCGCTGCGCCTTGCTCCCGACCGGGCTGCAGAAATCAGGCGCCTTTTTCCTTCTTCAAACCACAACCACCATATATAAATGGAGTGAAGCGCGCGCGAAATGCATTCGCATTTCCTCACGATTCCCTTCGGGGAGGTGGGCGCATTTTTTTTTTTTTTTTTTTTGTAACGCGCTCATGCTGCTGTGTTTGCGCGGTTACTTTGCGTGGATGCGTCGCTGGCGTTGTGCGAAAAGCAGAGCGAATTTCGGTGTCGCCGCGGAGCAAACACCGTGCTACATGCAAATCTCTTTTTGTGCTGTTTGTATCACGATTATTACTGGTGTTACGTCTGTGTATGCATCGCAGAGCTTCGAAAAGTTCAGTTTCTATATCGCTGGTCTTCCCATGCCCCAGCATGCACTTTGCCTCTCGTCCAACTTAATCTGCGCCTGAATACTATCACCTTCTTGAACATGGAATGTTGGTTCATACCCTAAAGACGGGCTGTGCTAAGGAAGGAATGCAGTAAGCGAATGTCACAACGTATATAAATTGAAGAAAAACGGAGAGCAAGCTACTTGGTTTTGGTACATAGTTATGCATTAAAAGCGCTAACGTGACAGGGACAAGAAAGGGCACAAGACGATCGCTTATTCGCAGCTGAAGGCTTTATTGCATCATAATAAAACATACCCAAAACCGATCCTCGCTTATTACCCGCGCATGCGCACCCTTAGTCAAAGCAAAAACAGAAGAGACATAGGCATGCGCTGCCCCTCCAACGATCTCCTCTCCTTGAGCAGTGTCACTTCTTTGGCAGATATGGCCAAAGATGGATGGCTGATGCAGAAGGACGCCCTAGGGAGCTATCTTGTACACGTTCTGCGATACAACAGAACGAAGCGTCCCGACAGGACGAGAGGCAGCAAATACGGCGCCGCGCGGTATTGGTCGAGGCTCGTCTGACGTTAAGACGTGAGAATAGAACCCGCGAATGGCAGTGCTGTCAATAATTTAGGAAAAAAACGGACACAGAACGGGTGGAGATAGCGTTCTGTCCAATAGATGGGATATAAAATGTTCTTCGGACGACTTGGATAGGATCGAAACGTAAGCGCATGAGCCAGAGAATCGAATTAGCCTGCTTTCTGTAAGGCTTACTCCAATCCCGCGCTGATAGTTCGCGAAAATCGCAACCAGGGGGTGCTATTCTGGGCATTGTCGAATTCCGCCAATGGTCAACTGTGATTGGTCTCAAGGGTTGCTATGCCCTCTTCGATTGGCTTAAAATGCCGCCATCACGAAACGTTGACAAGATGGCAGATCTGGACAGTATCCAGGATAGCACCGCAGGGGCCGTATGCTGAAGCGATCGCAACAGGCAAATGTGTCGCCTTACTTGACGCATAACCCGGCGCGTTCAATAATTGAATGAACTACTTGCTCGTGACGTCATTGTTACATTGGCCGTTTGGTGATTCCAACGTTTCATAACTCATGAATGCGCAGTACCGTACGAGCGCAGAGCGACCCGAGTGTGGCATTATCGGGCGTCTACTGCAGCTTGAAATATAGAATGATTTTAAAGTGCTTAAAAACTTCCTTGTTCAATTTTTTCAAGCCCAGTATAATATTTAAAGAATGAAACCTTGCGTGAAATCTATTTTTATTGGGAGTTTCACGAGGCTACTCAGAGCGTTGAGCTTTGGCACACCGCCGCGTCAACATCGTCTCAACATCTAAACATGTTGCCGGCGCGCGATAAAGCACGCGTGCAACGGACGGTTAACGCTACTCGCACGTTCGAACCACACAAAACACGCGCTCGTAAAACAACGATTACTCATAACACACCTAGGTAACGTGCGCCGATAGGTTCAATGTAAAAAAATCACGCCATATCCACGAAGTGAATGATGATGAGTGGGCGAAGCTCGATCGTTTTCATCCATGGCAGAAAGAGAATCTGTGGTCTGGAACGCGCTTATACTTCATGGTCATCAGCGTCATTGTCATCGTTATCACGTGTAGTGGGTACATTCCACTATACTGGAACGCGCTTATACTTTATCGTTATCTCGTCTTGTTTTGTTTTGTTTTGTCGCCTACGAGAGGCTGGCTCACACCCACAAGGGGGATTGGCCACACTTACTGTTATATAGGGAAAAAAATAAAGGCTGTGCAACATAAAAAAGAGTATAAAATGCAATGTAAATGAAAAGTCAGAGAGGTAAAAGGATTATAAAATTTCTATAAATAAAGATAGAAAAAAATAATCAGTTTTTTTTCCATCGGTCGGCAACACTAGCAGCGTAACCTTCCGGTTGCTTGTAAGAACTTCTGTAGCGCAGTAACAACAGCAATGCGGCTTGCACCAAACTGGGCGGCTCCAAATGATAACAAGTTGGAGGTCGTCAGTGTTAACCCCAGACTCAAGATATATTCGGCGGAGTGAGGCGAAACGGCGGCATGAGAGAAGAAAGTGTTCTATTGTTTCTGGTTCATTGGAACTTACACAGAGGTTAGTTAATGAGAAGGCAGATTTGTGAAGGTAATAATTTAGCCGGGGAACTCTACAGCGAAAGCTAGTGAGGGTCACTTCGCATTGACGTGAAAAGCATTTAGTGGTGTTCCATGAAAACTGCAAGTGCTTGAACTCATCAGATTGTATGAGAGCTGTTTGACTGTTTTTAAAAAATAACAAGCGCTTGAATCTTTCTCCTGTAATGAGAGGAAAATGAGGAACTATATAAAGAACCGGGCCATTTAAAGACGCCGTAGCGAGCGAGTCAGCTGCTTCATTTAGGAAAATTCCAGCATGCCCGGGGACCCACAAGAACCGAACCTCTGATAGGCTATGTGGAACAAGAGTCAAAAATATCCTGTGAAGATTCGATTGCTTAGCGGACGTTAAGTGATGACAAACTGATAATGCATCGGTAATAATAATAACTTTTGATTGCTGGGAATTTAGTTTTCTAATTGCCAAACTGATGGCCAGAAATTCTGCCAGAAATATTGGGGTGAAATAGGGCAGTCGCAGCGCAAAAGACCAATTAAGCTGATGGGAAAAGATGCCGAATCCGGCCTTCTGAAGATTCTGCGTTGCGTCCGTAGAAATAACCAAGTGGCCAGGAAATTGACCGAGATGATCCTGAAGAAGGCCTTCGAGAAAACGCTTCGGAAGTAACTTAGCATTTTTGGGAAAAATACCATCGAAAACTAAATTAAGCTGCAATGGACACTGGTTTTGGGAAGTTAGGTTAGTAGGTACATTCCACTATACTGCGTCATCGTCATATTTATCACGTGGAGTGGGTACATTCCACTATACGTGGCTACCTACCTACCTACCTACCTACTACAACTACTACTACAGAGGAGGGACAGACCCACACCCTAAGGAGCTTCGTCTCTAAAATGCTGCGCACATCCACCAAGGATTGAATATTGGAAGTACAGGTCCATGTCCCTGAAATGCTAGACTTCACCATCAACCGTCGTTGATAAGGTGTTTCGTTTGTTCCAGGCATTTCCCGAGCACCGTAGAGCACTGTGACGTCGTCGGAAATATTAGATAGTGTTCTCACTTTTACGGTTTGCTCAATAGCCAGTCAGCGTGCACCAAAGGCGACCCTTTTGCGATCGTTTCAGAATACAGCCCCAGAACCCCACCACCAAACGTCTCGCGAAAGTGTGACACCCCCCTAGCGCCCAATCAAAACATTAAACCAAATAACTTGTTAAAGTCATAGCTCTCTTCAATTTCATGATTTGAAAAACAATGCTTGCCAATATTGTTGCTCAGCTATAATAATTCTATACTTCTTCACTCGTTGAAAACATTTCGGAATTCCCTCAGCTTGCCTATTGGCTGTTTGCCTCCTCTCGTCCTCTCGGGACGTTTTGTTCCGTTCTATCGCAGAACGTGTACAAGATAGCTTCCTTGGTGGGCTTCCGCAAGTTCACGTGTCGTGCGATCTCGGTGTCTGAACAAAATTTCTTTCGCAGCATATCACGTTTCGCAACGGCGCTGAAATAAAATATGATACTGAAATATATTTCAGAAATTTAATACCGAATATAAAGATATATAGATATATCGGGCTACAAATGTTTTTTGGTCATCTTTACCTTTGGCTACATTAGGGCTACAGTTTCTCTCGCTTTTTGATACGCCGCCTCGTCCGACCTGGCAACACTGCAACCTGACGGAACTTGCTGCCGTAACAAGCAGCAAGATGATAAAGCACAGCAAAAAGTAGTGGGTATGTCGCATACCGAGTTTGCGAATCTCTCTAACAATAATCTACTTGTGCCGGGGATATCCTACATGCTTACCTCAAACATTGGCGTGATCGACTGTTGTTTGGTAAAAAAAGCAATGGGAACTGTAGCACCTGGAATCGCTGGGCACCCGTGCTACGCACTTCTTCAGGTTTCGCAGTAGTGGAGGTTCATTTAGCGCTGGATTTAGAAACACACCAATCGGTACACAAGAACATTTCTCCTTCTACTTTAAGTGGTCACTTTCTTTATATATACTATTTCTCTTGCAGGTGACTTCGTGTGATGTCAGTTTAATGAAATACCCCCCCTCATTCCTAGACTCCTTTAACAGAATTTAGCGCTTGACCCGGCGAGTCGCATCTCTTCATTGCATCTAACAGCGGTAGAGGGTTCTAATTCGGGTGATGTCGCCGCTGCTTAGCCCGTGCTTATCGTACACATCCGCCAGAATTCTCCCCGTCCTTTGCTTCTATGGAGCGGAGGCCAGGGTGGCGGGCAAATGCATTCGAGCCGTACAGCATGACCGAGTCGTAGTCGAATGGGCTCCCCCACACGGTTTTCGCTGATGAGTATCCTCTCTAAGGCATCACGAAACTCTGCGAAGACAAAGGACGAGCAGAAGTTCATTAGGTACTAAATGCAAGCGTTCGTCAAAAGAATTTATATTGAACGGACTTGAAAATACGTTTTTCGAACATATCACAGATTGCATCTTTGTCACAGTATTTTATTTCGTTCCAGCGACAATCATTGTTTCGCCGCAAGGGCGAAGCAATGAGTGCGACCACGACAAACTGGAACTTTATACGAAGTAAGGCGAGCAGCCCACTCCTTTAGCATACGAATTAGCATAACTCTCACAGACGCGCGCGTACAGGTATATCCTCGCTCCAGCGAGCGGATGAGTTTTCGTGCTGTCTGTCGTCTCAACAGCAACTAAGCAGTAAGAGCACAACACGTAGTTTGCATTAAGAGCAGTCTACTGATTTCTGTGGAGATAGCGCGCGCGACTGCGGTCTCTTGATCAAGATCTCAGTTGCTGCCCAAGCGACACAGCCTCCCCCACGCACCCCGCCTCCTACCGACGCCTACTCATGCTCCGTCCCACAACAAAAGAATGGTGGGGGTCAGGGGGAATAGCCAGAAATTTTTTTTCAGGGGGGGGGGGGGGGGGGCACCTCCTTGATTTCGAGGGGGGGGGGGGGGCACCTTCATGAATTGGTCATTTCTCGCTCTGTATGCCATGGAGAAAAAAATGGGGGGGGGGGGGGGGGGGGGGCACGGGCCCGGTGTGACAGCTTCTGGCTACGCCACTGCTAGGGGTGTCTTCGAAGACAGGGACAATATTGACGTATGCGCCCATAGTGCCAATGAGATAGCCGGCTCGATTAATCTCGACGTTTATCGACAGCTCTCGCACGCTTTTGCTCGCACTTATAACATACGACGCGTGGGGAGGTGTTATCTAATGGACCTTATACGGAACATGATGGTGACGCTGTCGACATCGCCGCATTATATAGAGCGGCGCAATTATTATACTAGAATCTAACGAATCAGCCGACAATTTTTAATTTGCGCAATTTTATGGACAGACGCTTTGGGTTTTTACTGTCGCCCTCATGTACCATATAATGTCCAAATTCATGACATCGCCCGCGCACTGTACGCTCTAACCGCGAGTGTTGGGGACGAGCGTCACTGACGCAGATATGCAACGAGCCGGTCATCATCGCACGATGGGCACATGCGATAACACCTCCCCGTGTGTGAGGCCTGGCGTCGATGGCACCTCAAGCAGAGAGGAGACACCCCGCCCGCCGTTCCTCGGGCGAAGCTGTGTGAAGGTGCGAGGGGGAGGGGAAGAGGCCAGCGTCGCTCGACTGCAACTTCAAAATTTGATCATAAGCCCGCGCGCAAACATTGGTGCGTGGGCGATTTCGACAGACATCAAACGGCCCTTATACGTGCTGTACTCTCACCGCTTACTTCACGATGAGACGACACATGGCACGAAAAGCACTTTCCTTCTTTGAGCAGCCGCATTCGCTCAAAACAGCGTTTTGTAGAGTTACGTGAGGCCCGATCCAAAATAATTAGCTTCAAGTCTCACGACGTATAGCATTCAAATTCGTTTCTAGCCCCTTCATTGATTCGCCCTTGCGGCGAAACTGTGATATTTTTTGTTGGGCAACTATGGGAAATATATATCCCATCTGTCGGGCGACTATACAAGACAGATGGGAAGTCAACCATGAAAAGGTATCAAGGACAGACGGCGAATGACTGAAGGACGGTCATGAAAGTCCGCTCTTGTCGTCAATTTAGCAAAACATAAGGCACTGTATTCCGATAGCAATAATATGAACTCTCTCTCTTGATTATATATATATATATATATTTATATATATATATATATATGTATCAACCACAAAGAAAATAATCCAGAACGACGACTGAAGATAGCGCTAGAAAAACGGGGACACAAGAGGAGGACACACGACACAGGCGCTAACTTCCAACATAATGTTTAATACCAACGCACGCTCGCCTATATCACCAGAAAAATAACATCACATGACATTTATGATGCGCACAAAAATTAATTTCTTAGAAAATACAATTCCTTATCACTGGGCATGAGCGAGGGAGTGCTGACGCACTTGGACCCCAGTGAGTGCTGACGCACTTGGACCCCAGCCGAAAAGACAACCCTAACTTCAGAGCGCTTAGCTAATTTCTTTAGGTTGTGCGATATCTTGTGATGGTATGGTATGACGACTTGGTGCTTCGGTTTCTCGTCATCATGACGCGCCAGGGTTGTCTTTTCGGCTCCCAAGAAGTTGACCAGCCTTTGTGGCTTTCATGACCGCAACGGAAAACCCAAAGGTTGTAATAAGAAGCATCGAACTGCTTTTGTTCCCTGCACCATTGGCGTTGTTTATCGTATCCCGCTTTCTTGTGGTAAAGAGTATATTGGACAGACGGGCCGTTGCCTTAACGATAGATTAAGAGAACATTGTAATAACGTGAAAAACGGCCAGGGGAGTTGGCTGGCCATTCATTGTAAATCCTGCGGCTGCGCACCGATATTCAATGCATGCACAGTTATCAAGAGAATGTTTGACAAGCTTACTAGAGAGATTATTGAGGCTGAGGCTATCTCATCACTGGGGTCCAAGTGCGTCAGCACTCCCTCGCTCATGCTCAGTGATAAGGAATTGTATTTTCTAAGAAATTATTTTTGGGCGCATCATACATGTCATGTGATGTTATTCTTCTGGTGATATAGGCGAGCCTGCGTTGGTATTAAACATTATGTTGGAAGTTAGCGCCTGTGTCGTGTGTGCTCTTCTTGTGTCCCCGTTTTTCTAGCGCTATTTTCAGTCGTCGCAATGTACCAACAAGCCCAAATTTCGACAGTGCTGAATAATCCAGAAGAATCTCTCTTCCGAGGCGCGGAATCAAACGGGAGTCCTCTCGCTCCGCATTCGCGGCGTTAGACGGCTCGGTCATGCAAGCGTACGTCCTTCAGCATAACGGCGAAGTATTTATATACATCATGTACCGCTGGCGGTACGCCGATCTCGGAGCCGTGCCAGCGTGCTCACCGCATTACCAGCGAGATGGTGCGAAGGGCGCGCTCGGCGCCCCGCACGGTGCGATGCGTGCGATCGTCTAAGACGTATACATTGCCCTACGAGGTGCGGTCACCCGAGCGCACATGCGCCTATCTCGTGATGGGGGCGGTTTGTACGTCTTGTGCTTTCACCGGGAACGTTGCATTGACGTTACAGAGCGCACGAAATTGACTTCGCTAGCTGCAGAGGTCCCGTTTGCGAAAGTAAACACAGTGAAGTAACTACTCGTACTGTGACACTTGTCAGTTCGCGCTCGTCCTGTATACCTGTGCGCATAGGCGTGCGCACGAGGGGGGGCAGAGGGGGCGGCCGCCCCCCCCTAGTCACCTAAGAGAGGGGGGGCGCAAATTCTGCCCCATACATTGACATAATAGGGAGGGGGGGGGCGCTGCGGTGTACCTTCGCCCCTCTTGCCCCCCCCCCCCTGAAGGGGAACCCTGCGAACACCTATGCCTGTGCGTACGTTCGTGCGTCCTTTGTGTTCGAGCAGCGCGTTAAGGGTCGAACGTTGAGTTCACTCTCGTCCTGCGTGTGTTCTTTTGTTGCGTACTTTGTGCTTGAGAAGCGCCCAGCACGTTTCCATCTGCTTGCCGTTCTTTGCGTGACATTCCAATTTGTTGCTATCGCATTCATTGCTTCGCCGTTGCGGCGAAACTGCGACTTTTTTATTGCGATATCAATTATACGAACATCTTTTGGCATCAATGAATGCGCGGATAGTTAGAGTGAGAATGGATACAGCGTCGTGGTCTAGTGGTTACGGTGCTTGACTGCTAACCGAAATGTCGGGGGGATCGTAACCCGCTGCGGCGGCTGCATTTCGATGGAGACGAATGTTAGACACGGAGAAAAAAGAAGCATCTCGACGAAGTGAATGATGTCGAATGGGTGAAGCTAGGTCCTAAGGTCCATAATGTCTACGTTGATGTCGCGGACTAGTATAAAGCGCGGACGGACGCACGCACGGATGGCGGACGGACGGACGGACGGACGGACAGATGCACGGACAGACGCACGGGCGGACGCACAGATGGACGGACAGACGGACAGATGCACGGACGGCTCAGCTATTACGCCACCGTTTTGGAAAATTCTCGCGACTGCGTGTTCGTTGAATAGTAGTGCACAACTGCAACACCAGAACTAAATTTAGACCTTTGGGCGGTTTTGGGGCCCTTTAAGGTGTGGCGATGTGGAGAGAGGAGCCGCAGGCTTGATCCCCGTTCATGCGCATCGAAAAACGTTTTTCTGGACTACTTTTCATTGTGGGCTTAATGTACATACATGTGCATACCTATACATATGCGGAATGGCACAGCGGCGCCGACGGGAAGAGCGCGCCGAGAGAGTCCATATAATTGTTATAGCAATAAAACAGGCCCTTTCTGCGTCTGGGCCATCTCATTAACTCTCTGTCTAGTCTAACTTTCCAATTGTTTCCAGTGCCAGGTTAAAGGGGCCATGACACTCAATTTTCGATCATAATCTGCGTTATATGTGTTAGTCCTTGTGCGTTCACAAACAAGCTGACGAAACTTTAGCGTATTTGGCTACGTAATTTATAATTTAATAATTCTATACACACTCGAACGGCCCGAGCGTCGGGAAACATGCACTTGCGTGTTCGCGAGCCCTGACGTAACATGATGCTTGCTGTGCGAGCGTCTGCCTTGCCGCGCACAATCTTGTTTCGTTGTCAGCTGCGCGTGCAATCGAGCTATTTTAGCTTTCTTCAGCTGACATTGAAACGGAGTGGTTCGCAGCGGTCGAAGCTTTCGTAGAAGGCTGCGGATCTACTACATGCAGCACATGTCACACACGCCATGGCAAAATGGCGCTCGCCGGAGGCGGGTGGAGTTTTCCATCCAGCGACTTCTAGGGCTTATTTTGCACTGCACTATACTTTCACATTCCATTGTTCATATATGTATAGGCACGAAAGACCCTCCACTAAAGTCTTTCGTGCCTATACACGAAGTTGTTGGGTGACCAAATTGTTGAGTGACCGTGTCCTGGCACCTTTAAGAAGAAAATCGTACAACGTGCTGTGATGAAAGCAGTTACGTTTAAGCCCCGTAATCTAGCTTTACAGTAACGTCGGCCGCAAGGTACCATATAGGAGTTATATTCATGTTACCGTTCTTATTACCACGCTTTTCTCTTTACTGGCTCGCTACTTTTTGTAGTAAATCAAAAGCCGCTCACCAGGTATTACATTGTTCAGGTGCATGACGACGTAGTTGTCCCTGTCGGGGCGAGTGTGCTCATCGTAGAAGCCAAGCGTGTGCATCAGCTCGTGGAGCACTATACCGGTGGAGAGGCACCTGGTACCCAAGGACAACACCTGCTGACCGCCAACGTGGCCCAAGTCCGCGTAACATCTGTGCATGGTGCGTCACAATTTCATATATACAGGTGGCGCTCAAAAGATGGACACCACATTAAATGTTTGCACTGTCGACGCGACATGCAAGGAGTCTCATTGTCATGGCTTTCGGGGACGGTTCGTGCGATGGACTGAGACAGGTATAGCATCAAAGCCCAAAACGTGTACACCCCAAATCCATGCGTTCAACCATTGAAACATTTCAAAGATTACCGACGATTACGATACTCCCTAATGCCTAATGTCAGCGTAGCTCTGCGGCTGTTTTCATTTATATATATATATATATATATATATATATATATATATATATATATAGGAAAAACTGTTTATTGGTGACGTTTCGATCGGAGACCAATCTTCATCAAGACAAAATTTACCAGGCGCCGATGCGCTTTTATAACATCGCCGTGCCGAGAGAAAGAGAGAAAAAAGAAAAAAGTGAGAAGAAGCGTACATACTGATAAGTGGTCACACGACCACGTGCGCGTACTGCTACATGCGCATCGCACCTGTATTTGCAAAAAAAAAAGAAAAAAAGAAAAAAAAACGGTGCAAAAATAAACGAGTGGCCAAAAAAGAGAGAGTGGTCACACGACCAGACCATGTGCGCGTATCTCTACATACTTAGACATAAACACGTGTTTTCTAAAAAAAAAAAAGAAAGGGAAAAAAAAAACGAAAATACGAAGTGGACATGTTAAGTACACTCCTGTGGTGCCCCCGGCACATACTAAGATATACGAAGAAACATGTTTCAAGAAAAAAGTGAACAAACCAAAAATATGTAGATATACATCGATGGTCCAGGTGGGCACGTTAAGCACATTCCAGTGGTAAATTGTGAAGGTTCACTACGCAGGCTCATCTCTTCCCGGAGCTTGAACACAACAACACAGTACATTCCTTTCGTCCATTGTCACGTCCCACCTATTCTCCCCTGCCCCTTCTTAGCTGCTCCTAAAGCCTAGTGAGGGGGGTCTACGTTCCTACGATCTCGGGTCTGTGGCTCAAGAATAATTGAGAAGAAAATGGAGTGTTTTTCACATTTTTGACGTGGGGTTCGAATATGTCATTCACTCGGTTGTCTGAGGAGGGATTTCATTGTAGAGGGGAATTATTCGAAAGTTGCCCACCCTTCTCGGAATGCGCGTGCAGCTCTTGCATGCCCGACAACGTGTTCCGAGTGATATGCGAAAAAATACTAATAAAAAAAGGAAAGAAGTTTGGTTAGGATCATTATTATCCTGAATCTTCCAGAGCGCGGATTGAGGACAGTGTACCCGGAGTGATATTTAGACCAGCCTTTAATGTATCAAATTTATAAATCATGTATGATTCGCGCTGCTCACGCTCCCTTGTACTGGAGAAACCGCTTTGTAAGAGTGTGACCTTGATGGAATCAAACGGGTGGTTTTCGGAGTTTATATGCCGAGACAGAGGCAGATCCGGAAGCGAATGAACATGTGAACGATGGTTATTGAAGCGGGTGCGGAAGGCCGTGTCAGTCTGACCTATGTATTGAATACTGCATATTCCGCACTCGAGAAGGTATACTACATTAGAGCTGTCGCAGTTAAGGTTTGAGTGAATGGAGTATTTGAAATTGGAATTGGAACCCCGGCCGACCAATAATTTCAGGAAGAGGTACCCTCACCGAACCAATATCAAGTTACATAGACTCCTTAATTAAGAACATACCGCCTACACATCCCTCCTACCTACGTGATACCAACCACTTCATTAGGACGATCGAAGATGTAAAAATCCCTGATGGTGCCTTCCTTGTAACTCTTGATGTAACTTCCCTGTACACCAATATTCCGCATAGTGACGGCATCAAAACATTAGTAGAGTCTTATAGTGCGCATAAATTGGATGATTCACCAAACCCAACAGTCATTGAAACCCTTGCTAAGCTGGTACTTCAACTCAACAGCTTCGAGTTTCATAACCAATACTATTTACAAATTAATGGCACTGCTATGGGGACTCGTATGGCACCTAACTACGCAAACATCTTTATGAATGATCTTGAAACTAAGTTTCTATCAACCCAGAAAATTAAGCCACTTCTTTACAGACGCTTCTTAGATGATATTTTTATTATTTGGACGGATACGCAAGAGAGCTTAATTAATTTTATAGAATCTTTCAACAAAGTTCATCCAGACATAACATTCACCTATGCATACTCAACAACTGAAATAAATTTTCTAGACGTCCACGTAAAGGTAAAAGACGGATCATTAACTACTAACGTTTACAAAAAAGCCTACAGACAGGCAGCAATACCTTCATTTCGATAGCTGTCACCCTCGTCACTGCAAGACGTCCATCCCGTACTCGCAGGCCCACCGATTCAAAAGAATTTGCTCCCGCCCCGAAGACTTTGAGGCCAACGCAGAGAACTTGCGCAACATACTTGCAAAGCAACATTATCCTCCTTCTATAGTCAACGACGCCATACATAAAGCGGCAAACCTAGATCGCCAGCAGCTACTTTACCAGCAGAAAGAATTAAAACAAGAGGGACGGAAAAACTTAGTTCTAACATTTGGGAGCAACCCCCCCAACGTAAACAAAATTCTAAAGAAACACTTTAACATCTTACAACAGAGTGAACGGCTATCAAAAATTTTCCCTTCCCCTCCGCGAGTTGTATATAGACGCCCCAAAAACCTTAAAGATTATCTTGTTCGTTCAAAAACCGATAAGACACCTATAACTGGATGTCAGCCATGCGGCAAGGCCCGCTGCAAAGTGTGCAAACACATACAGGTAACCAACGTTGCTCAAAGCACACATTCCAATTTCAAATACTCCATTCACTCAAACCTTAACTGCGACAGCTCTAATGTAGTATACCTTCTCGAGTGCGGAATATGCAGTATTCAATACATAGGTCAGACTGACACGGCCTTCCGCACCCGCTTCAATAACCATCGTTCACATGTTCATTCGCTTCCGGATCTGCCTCTGTCTTGACATATAAACTCCGAAAACCACCCGTTTGATTCCATCAAGGTCACACTCTTACAAAGCGGTTTCTCCAGTACAAGGGAGCGTGAGCAGCGCGAATCATACATGATTTATAAATTTGATACATTAAAGGCTGGTCTAAATATCACTCCGGGTACACTGGCCTCAATCCGCGCTCTGGAAGATTCAGGATAATAATGATCCTAACCAAACTTCTTTCCTTTTTTTATTAGTATTTTTTTCGCATATCACTCGGAACACGTTGTCGGGCATGCAAGAGCTGCACGCGCATTCCGAGAAGGGTGGGCAACTTTCGAATAATTCCCCTCTACAATGAAATCCCTCCTCAGACAACCGAGTGAATGACATATTCGAACCCCACGTCAAAAATGTGAAAAACACTCCATTTTCTTCTCAATTATTCTTGAGCCACAGACCGGAGATCGTAGGAACGTAGACCCCCTCACTAGGCTTTAGGAGCAGCTAAGGAGGGGCAGGGGAGAATAGGTGGGACGTGACAATGGACGAAAGGAATGTACTGTGTTGTTGTGTTCAAGCTCCGGGAAGAGATGAGCCTGCGTAGTGAACCTTCACAATTTACCACTGGAATGTGCTTAACGTGCCCACCTGGACCATCGATGTATATCTACATATTTTTGGTTTGTTCACTTTTTTCTTGAAACATGTTTCTTCGTATATCTTGGTATGTGCCGGGGGGCACCACAGGAGTGTACTTAACATGTCCACTTCGTATTTTCGTTTTTTTTTTCCCTTTCTTTTTTTTTTAGAAAACACGTGTTTATGTCTAAGTATGTAGAGATACGCGCACATGGTCTGGTCGTGTGACCACTCTCTCTTTTTTGGCCACTCGTTCATTTTTGCACCGTTTTTTTTTTCTTTTTTTTTGCAAATACAGGTGCGATGCGCATGTAGCAGTACGCGCACGTGGTCGTGTGACCACTTATCAGTATGTACGCTTCTTCTCACTTTTTCTTTTTTTCTCTCTTTCTCTCGGCACGGCGATGTTATAAAAGCGCATCGGCGCCTGGTAAATTTTGTCTTGATGAAGATCGGTCTCCGATCGAAACGTCACCAATAAACAGTTTTTTAGAAGCGTATATATATTTTTCCTATTTTGTTCTACGGCAACCGAAGCCAGACTCTTCATAATCTACGTATATATATATATATATATATATATATATGTTGAGGCAGAAAAAATTGAAATACATGTACAGTTGCGGACTACTCTTTATTTTTTTTTAATATATATGTTCACATTCTTGCTCTTTTTCGGTCCTTCTTCTTTCATACATTAATTATTATTTTGTCCCCGTTTTTCCTTAATTTTCGCTTCGATGGCGCAAACTGTAGTTAAAAACAACTCTCTCTGATTACTTTTTGTGCCTTATTTTTAAAAAATTATTTTCTTGCTTTAGTTATAATTTATTTTTTAAAATTTAAGTTTTCTGTTTCGGCAGCGAAAGAGAGAGATAATAAGATGAGAGGAAGGCAGGGAGGTTAACCAGAATTGTAGCATCCAGCTTGTTACCCGACCACACTAAGGGAAGAGGGAAAGGGGAAGAAAGATGGAAAGTGAAGCGGAGGAAAGAGCAGGCGTGCGAAAAAAAAAAAAAGAAAGGTTTCTCTCTCTTTCTGAACTTGTTCTCTCGCCTTTCAAGGTTGTTGCAACCCACGCCGTACAAATCGGAGCACGTATTGTAGGGGCAAAACAGAATATGAAAAGGAGGACGAAGATGATGAAGGGGACGAAGAGAGTGCGTGCCGGTTCAGGATGACAGTTTTCTGTTCGCTATGCGTGGACTAAAGGTCGGCTTAAACAGCTGTACTGTTAATAAAGCACAAGAACTGACGAAAGAAAGCGCAGCCGCGCGCTAAACCTGCTCATGCCCTCACTGAAAGTGCGAAGGCTTTCCATGGCCAAGTCATACCAGTCACGAAAATTGGAACGAAAAGCGGTCGACAACCTATTGCCACAGCCAACAACGCATGGCGTACGATTAAAGCACGATTAAACGATTAAAGCCCCAGTGAGACAAAGGTTGTTAGAATCTTTAGATTTGTTGATGATTTTTTAGTGTTTGTTAATTGTTTATTAGATGACTTTGACACTGTGTGTTCCGCCGTTTTTACTGTCGTACGCGAGTACCTTTGTCCGCTAGAAATTACATTCGAGGTTCCCGTGCAAGGAAGTATTAAGTTTTTAGATGCTAACTTTACCTTGAGGGATGTCCTGACGTGTTGGTGCTACAGTCCTAGGGCAATTAAACCATTGTTATCATATCACTCAGCTCACTGTAAATTAATTAAGAGAGGAGTTGCGTAAATGTCTTTCACCAACGCGCTTAACAAATCATGCGTTCACTGTATCGACGAAGCATTCAGTCAGCAGGCTTTGCATCTACAAGATGGGGGAGGAGGAAGAAACTTTATTGTAACAGTCCGGCGGCCTCGGTGATGCGGATCCCACGCCTAGGCGTCAACCAGGAGCCCTTGGGCCCTGGCGGCGTCCTCGACCCGTCGGATTGCCCAGAGCTGTTCCTCTGAAACTGTGCTGAGCAGCACGGTCTCCCACTGCTCATCAGTTCTAATTGTGCGACCCTCTTGGACCGCCTTTGGACAGGCCCACAGGATGTGAGGTAGGTCCGCCCTTTCCTTACATAGTTTGCACCTGTCGGTGTGCTGGCCTGGGTAATAGTGGCTATAGGCCACCGGGTTCGGGTACGTGTTTGTTTGAAGGCGGCGCCAGGCCACCGCTTGCTGCTTGGTAAGTGTGTGGTGCGCGGGAGGATACCGGGCCCTTTCCAATCGATAATGGTTTGGGATTTCTTTGTAGGCAACCATGCGATCTCCTCTCCAGTCTAGTGGGGGCGTCTCAGTGGCTCGGCGTGTAAGTTCTCGAGCCGCGGTGTGAGCCGCCTCGTTGCCAGAAAGAGAGGAGTGGGCTGGCGCCCAAATAATTCGGACTTTTCTGTGGTCTCGAATATTGGCCAATATTTTTTGTGCTTCCGGCGACATTCGCCCTCTGGCAAAATTTCTGACTGCGCCCAGTCGATGATGACATTTTTAGCCTGCGTAGAAGCTATTGCCAATGCGATAACTGATTCTTCCGCAGTTCCCACGCTGCCGGTTCGAATCGAGCCGCTAGCCTTAAGGCCACCGTCGTTGCCTACTACCGCAATGGCCATGCCACACGTGTGCCCATACTCCGCTGCGTCTACGTAGACAGCGTCCGTTGTGTTTGAGAATCTATTTTTAATTGTTTGCGAGCGTTCTAATCACCTTTCCTGGTTATATTCAGGGTGCATGTTCTTCGGCAGCGGTGGTACGTAAAGATGTTGCCTTGTTTCATGTGGTAGATTTGTTTTCACACCGTGTTGTGTTGCGTAGTTTATGCCGAGGGTACTAAGTATTTGTCTTCCCATAGGGCTTTGCGCTAGTCTTTCATATTGAGGTATTTGGGCCTCTATGAGTTCATCAAGTGTATTATGGAGTCCTAGTGCTAAGAGCTTGTCATTAGCTGTTCGTGTGGGCAGCCCTAAAGCTTGTTTATAGGCTCGTCTAATTATGGCATCAATTTTTGCTTTTTCCGCATTCCGAAGGTTAAGATAAGGAGCTACGTATGTTATTCTGCTAACAACGAAAGCCTGCACGAGACGAATTAAGTTGGCTTCCTTCATGCCGTAGTGGCGGTTCGCTATACTCGATATGAGCCTCAGTGGTTGCTGGACACCATTTTCAAGTATTCTTAACCCTTTGAGACGCTATGTACACAATTGTGTACATGACTTGTTTTTGCTCCTTGTATCAACTAGGGGCTAAGAGAGAGCGAGATACATTGAGCTTCGCATAGATTGAACCTTCTGCATAATAATTTGTCTTCGTTTACTTTATTTCGCAGCGTACTGTTGCGTATGATCGCATTGCTGAAGGCACTACCCCGTTCGACGAGTCGTTGAATGAGCCGCGTCCTGCGAGCCATGTTAAAAGTATACTTTTTCTTTGCTCGGAATGGACATAACCAAAAACGATTTTGTACTATATTTCAAGCCCGAGATTTCATTCTATTTATGCCAAAATAGAGCATGAATGACTTCAGGATAAACAGATATTTAATTACAACTCAATTAGAATAAGTTGCTATAACACACATAAATGAACATATTATGACATTATTTTTATTGCAATGGTATATTGAGTGCCTTGAAATAACGTTGTATTGTTTTGACCCATTTACAGACAGTTCTTCATAGGTGGCGTCTGAAAGGGTTAATGTTTCGCCATTGTACCCGTTCGACTGTACGCGTAGTCCCAGGACTCGAATGCAGTCTACCACCGGTATTGAGGTGCCATCCGCTATGAGTTTTATATTCGGTTCCGAGTTGGGCCTCCCAGAGCCCCTGTATCTTGGCCGGTAAAAGAGAAGCTCCGATTTCTTAGGTGAACATTTCAGTCCTTTGCCACGGACGTAATTTGCTACTTTCGGAATAGCTGATCGGAGTGTTTCTTCTATATGACCATCACTGCCCCCCAGTTACTCATAGCGTGATGTCATCTACATATAAGCTATGCAGCAAACCCTCTATGGTATTGAGTTCAGCCGGTAAGCCAATCATCGCTATATTGAATAGCAGTGGGGATAGCACTGATCCCTGTGGCGTACCCCTGCTACCAAGTTCTATGTTTTCTGATTTGATCTCACCAATTGTGATTTGCGCTATTCGGTCCGAAAGGAAGTTTTTGATATATGCGTAGGTTCGTTGTCCTACCCCAAGTTCTTGGAGATTTTCTAAGATAGCTTTATGCTTTCACTGTACCGACGAAGCATTCAGTCAGCAGGTTTTGCGTCTACAAGATGCTGGTTATCCCAGACAGCTCCTGGTGTCAGTGGCTGAAGGAATGCTGAAGCGAGCGCGAAAAGCTAGTAACCCTGAAAGCATGCAAGAAACTTGTGAACGGGAGAAAAAACGACCGGCAGTAATTCCTTACATCCACCGGTGTCACACAATCTAAAGAAAATTGCACGGCGCGGAAAAACCGATGTTGCTTTCTCAGCGCCTAATAGATTAAAGCACGACTAGGTGAGGTAGAGACAAACAATGGCAACCGAAAACTCAGTGGAATTTTTTCTCCTATATGTGGCAATATAAATTAGCAATAAACATTATTGCTCATGTGGCGTTTGGCTAAATATTTGACTACCGCATTCTTTGGTCGATCGCCAGAAATAAGGGGCGTGTATAGTGAACTGCTTCTATAACGATAACACAATAATGTTTTGTTATACACGTCACTTCATTCTATGCACCGCGCACTTTAATGACTCCAATAAAGCACATAAACATAATGAGCGACAAAAATGTTTATTCACAGCTGATTCAAACGGCCCTTCACGAAAATAAATGCATTTTTCTATGGCTCAGCGGTATGCGGTACTCAATTCTCAACCACCGCCGACCTGATTTCGTAGACGTTCATGGTGCGCCGCGACCCCAGGTTATGGAGTGAGAAGACGGAGACTGACATAGAGTGAGAAGACATCAACATGTCCACAAGGCTAGCCCGCATGTTGAAACTCACGTGCACCTTGCGGCGTGACCCCGCGCTTGCCTGCCGACCCGGCTTGGCCCAGGCTGGACAGAAGGCCGCTGCACAATCGTCAGTTTTTCGTAGTTCCTTGAAAGTTATCGCAGAATGACTTTGTAGCCTCATTGATCCGTTTCATTTAGTGGCGGCGCGTTACGTGTGTGACTAAGCGTATTCGTTGTAAAGCACCAAATCGCCGATCGGGATAGCAAGCCATTGGCACAGACAAGAGTAATTGATTTCGAGTCGCTTATGATTGTGGTGGCGGGTGTAGGCGGAGAAATTGGTGATGACTGAGCACGACATTAGAAGCTTTGCCTGATTGTCAGCTACCGCCAGGGCCATGCGGGATCCTGACGCGTATTCCGCTGCGTCCACGTACACCACGCCACGGCCCTCGCTATACTGTACGTTTCTGGCAGCCCCGGCGTTCCATAACCCTCGTCTGGACGCCAGCATATGCCGGCCTCCCTGGCAACGAGGTGGCTCATTACCTAGCCCGAGGTCTCACATTCCGGGCACGAGAAATGGAGCCCCTCCAGAGTCCGAGGAGCCCATTGTGAAAAATGGGTGGCGTTTAAAAAGATCTATATCTCAATAAATCGGCCGAGTTTCAAGAAGTTTCAAGTAACATCGATTTGAGAGGGCTGTCCTTGAATAACATGCGCAGAAACGAAACTTGTTCGTTAGTTCGTTACTGAGTTACAGTGATGCCCCGTGAAGAGGATGCGGTGAAGCCACACTCCAGGAGCTTGTGGCTCAACATCCTCCCAGAGAGGGCAAAGAATGGAAATGTGTGAAGGTGGAAATGTAGAATGATTGAAAACGGTTCGCGTTGGTATTGCAACGGCAGAGGCATGCGTCGTTCTGGTTTTTTTTTTTGTGAACGTGAAAGGAGTAAGGAGGTGGTAAAAAGGGAGAGGAAGTGATCACGTGCGTGCAAGATTTGTTGACAACTTGGGCTTCTTGGTGAAGCATTGTGAAATACACAGCGCAAGTAACGGCCGGAACACAGGAAGACGCTGTGTATGTTCCCTTCCTGTGTTCCGGCCGTTACTTGCGCTGTGTATTTCACAATGCTTCACCAAGAAGCCCAAGTTAACTATATTGTCAACAGATCTTGCACGCGCGTAATCACTTCCTCTCCCTTTTTACCACCTCCTTACTCCTTTCACGTTCACAAAAAAACCAGAACGACGCATGCCTCTGCCGTTGCAATACCAACGCGAACCGTTTTCAATCATTCTACATTTCCACCTTCGCACATTTCCATTCTTTGCCCTCTCTGGGAGGATGTTGAGCCACAAGCTCCTGGAGTGTGGCTTCACCGCATCCTCTTCACGGGGCATCACTGTAACTCAGTAACGATCTAATGAACAAGTTTCGTTTCTGCGCATGTTATTCAAGGACAGCCCTCTCAAAACGATGTTACTTGAAACTTCTTGAAACTCGGCCGATCTATTGAGATATAGATCTTTTTAAACGCCACCCATTCAGTTAAGGTGGTGTACTGCAGTGAAGCATCCGAAAATGCTGAAGGGGCAATGTCCAAAATTTCTGAGGATGCTTTCCGAGATGGTGTCGTGTTCTAGTGGTTTCTACTTGATCGGTCAACGTGAGTCTTTGAACTTGTGTGCCATTATACCAGTCAGGCGTTATGTCATATTTTGTCATCTGCAAAGCATTTTCAATATTTGGCTAATAAAATAAGCTTTCTTCTCCAATATTTTCTTATTCGTCTTCCTGTTCTCTCGCATACGGCAATCAGCGAGACAGAAAGACAAGAAAAAAATAGCGTAGCTAAAGCTATCAAGAGCAAGTTAAAAACCAGCACTTTAAAAAATTTATAACATAATTTCGCTCCACGTAGCGTAAGAGCGCGACGTCTTTACGGGTCCCGGTTGTGACATCACTTGTTCATTATTTTTTTGCGTGCTGTTAGTTGCCCCACAATACAAAGATGGCAATAGTTGCCACGACCCGCGCCTTTCTTGAAACGTGGGTTTCCATGGAAACTTCGCAACCAGTTTACATATACCTCGGGCTTTCATTGATGACGATGGCCGCGCAAGCGCGTGTGCCCTAGGGAAAACAAGAATTTTTGACATTTTCGGAGGCACGGCGACGCGCACATTCGCCAAGCGAGGGAGCACACTACACCTATTCTTTTGTACCTTAGTTGAGGTAAGGGCCAGCGAAGGACGACGCTCCACCCAGAAACGGGCGCCTAAAAGCTGCGTTGTAAAATGCAACTTGAGATAAATAACCCCAAAACCACCAGAGCTGTACATCGCTAATAAAATGTTTCATTTCAGTTACTCGTTATCTCCAAGCACCTAAAGCCTCTGATAACCTTGGCTTTCTGATCCATATTTCCCCATCTCAGTGCGGGATGGAAAACAGGATACGAACATCTGGTTAACATCCCGCCTCCCTCTTCATAACTTTCTCTCTGTCTCTCTCTCCTCCTCTCTCTGACTTTATATCCGCTTGTTCCTAGTGTTGAGCTTGCTTGCTTCTGTCCACTCGGTTCGTAATATACAGTCTCGGCCTCTTCTTGTCTCAAACACGTTGTCCCCGCCGCAGTCCGATGAGCCAGTCGCCGCCACTGTTCGGATCATCGTATGACGACGTGGCGTGTAGACCCGTTAGGCCTCACGCGTTGTTGGACTGCTTGGCCCAGAATGGTGTTCCACTGTTGACATGGCACTCCTGGAGCCACCTACTGGGCTGCTGTCGGCTTGTTTCAGAAGGGGAAATGCGTCGGTGGCGCCCGTCGCGTCACCGACGAGTCTGCCTCGAACATCGTCAAGGTTGACGGCCGCACCTAGCGAAGCCAGCGTCATGCCCTCCAGACCTAACGCATGGCGAAACGAGCTTTTTCAGCCGGGCCCACGTAGACAATGCCAGCTCATCTCTCTTTCGTCTTGTCTCACGGCTCATGTGAGACAGGACGAAAGTTACTGTTGTATAAAACGCTTATACGCCCTATAATAGAGTATGCTTATGTGTCTGGAACCCGTATAAAACATGCGAGGTCAACAAAATTGAATCTGTACAAAGGAGGGCAGTTCGTTTCATTTGCCATTGCTATGATCGTAATTTTTCACCTTCATCAGCGATGAATTCCTTGAAACTCCCTCTCCTATACACCAGACGGGATACCGATTCCTTGAGGTTATTGCACTCGTTTCTTCGCTCATCTTGTCGACTATCTTCAGACGATTACATATCGTATGCTAGTGCTCTTTCAACTAGACGTTACCATAGCCTCAACTTAAAGCCTCTCTTTACATACAGAGCATTTTTAAGAACAGTTATTTTCCTAGAGTTATTGAAAGATGGAACGTATTACCCGGTAGTATTCGTGAACTGTCGTTGTCGGATTTTGTAGATGCACTGTTATGATCAACCGTTGTTTCTTTGTTTTTGCTGTGACGTGAACCTTGTTAACAGTGTATTTGTTTATGAAAATGTACTCCACTCCTGCAATAGCCCTGCACTGGGCTGCAGTATTTGATAAATAAATAAATAAAACTGTCACGCACCTCTAGTCACTCATACCTCTAGGACGTGCCCTCGTGTTTTTTCTGACATGCCTAGTGCATCTCTGTAGCTTTGTCTCTCGCCGAAAAGATCTTACACATGGCACTAATATAGCATTTACCGTGGGCGGACTGCGACACTACAGCCGTGCAAGGGTGGCACACACATCCCACACGGACTATATTCCTCCTTGCTGAGGTCTGCTACGCTGAGCCTTTCATTCTCGATCAGCCAGCAAAGCGCACCTATGATTCATACGTGTTCTCATATGGCCATACGAAATAATCTGCCTTTGTCAGACTTCCATGGCACATGCGCCCTTCCCTAGCGGAAACCTCGCGAAACGTCTTTTCATTTGGCAGGCTTTTCTTCTGGTGATACTGGTTGTCCCAGCCCTTACCAAAACCCTACCAAAACGGCAGAGGGCCGCACAGGAAAATGGAAGCGGCGGGTCGGCTATGCGGCAGATCTGTCACACGAAACTTTTTGCTAGGAATATACATCATCCTCCGATTTTTCGGCATAGGACCTAAGCGTGTTCGCGATAAGGTCACTTTGCTTGAGTGCAAGAAACCACGCGTGTTTGAGTCTGACACTTCAAATATCCCCGAATACTTAGAGCAGCAGCTACAGCAATGATGAGGCGAAGACGAGAACACGAGCCACAGGTATACCAGAGGGCCCTTGGCGTATAAGGATGCTTTTTTTTTCCAGTCAAACGTGAGTGCTATGTTGATGATGGATACTAGAATCATGACGCAAATTTCGAACATTGCCTCCCCAGGGATCACTTGAACTTATCGCGATGCACCAGCATTATTCAACTCGCAGAAGTTTCAAAAATGCATATATATTTGAATAATATCAGCTATGCTTAAACAAGTTTGAGTAATCGACGTCCCGAAGGGTGTTTTTGTTTGTTCAGCGGTTGATGCTTGACACCTCCCGTCAAGCTCGCCCCTTCCAATTTTTTTTTTTTTTTTTTTGCTGAACCGCAGAGCGATAAAGCCCTTTTCTTGTGTAGCCCCTTTTACATGTTCCTGCAACCCTTCCTCCTAGGTTAGAATCCTGGATAAAGCCCTCTTTTAAATTTTATAGCTCACGTTTACTGCAAGCAGTGTCGTAATCAAAACCGAAATGGTTCTTGTAACGCCGAAAGGGAAGAGTCACCAAAAATGTCCCAGTGAAACGTTTTCCCTTTTTTTTCAAGACGCAGAACTTTATAACAATGAAAAGCCAAGCGATGTTGGAGCTTACCCATCACTGCGAAGAATGCGGACGTAGTCTTTCTCGTTGTTGCGGTCGACAAAGCGTACACATGTCTTGTTCTCTATCAAAGCCATCGCGTTCCTTATTAGATCTTCAAATTCCGCTGTGCCTGTGAAAGAAACAGACTGTCTCGAATAAACATGCATACTTTATTCGTTAGCCGATTCATACATATCTTAAATACTGTAAGTAATTTTCTGAGTATTTTGGTTTCTTGAAAATATTTTGAGAATGGTCTATTATCGCTGTAGTTTATGCACCTTTCCAAATCTACTTGGAAGTAAAATCCAGTCCTCCCGCAAAGAGCACAAGTCTTACCAACCTGGCCGCTACGAGCACAATTCCTTTATCCAACATAAGCAGATTGTAAGACTTCGTACAGTCAATCGTAATTTTGCATACATACTGTGGGGGTGCTATCACCCCATGTAGGGTCGTTTGCGCCTCATTGCACACGTGAGTCTTACGGATTAGCCGCATTTAGATTTAGCAGCCGCCGCGCGAGATGTGGCGCTGTGCTCGCGCGGGTTTGGGTTAGCGCGGTGGCGCCAGCAGCGCCGCCTGGCAGGAGAAGCTAGGCCGGCGTACAGGACAAAGTAGCGATTCCTTCTGGGGTTTGGCAGCGTGCGTCGATGGACGTCTCCTGCGGTGGGTCCATGGGGTACGACACCGCGATCGTTTCCCGTGGACTCCTCGTGGTGATTCGAACATCGGCGACACCGCATTCACGTTGGCTTATGTTTGTTATGTTGCTTGTGTGTTGTATGGTGAGCTCGTGTTGTATTGGCATATTGTATAATGTTATTTAGCGTGTCACTAGGGATGTATTACATTCGGCTGTCGAGCTCGTCGTGATGTAAAAGCAGGTTAATTAATGTACGCGTGTTGCTTTGCACGACCATGCGACTGTCTCCATGTGTTCCAAGAGCACCTATCATCGCGAGACCCCACACTGTCACCAGGAAGATACGATGAGACACACGAAGGACATCGTGTCTCTCGTAGTCTCTTCCTTCTGTCCGTGTTTCAGTCACACAACTTTGTGAATGCTGCTTTTCTGAGTTCTTTATTTTGCAGAATACTCAAACACGTTTTTTTTTTCGCGGGAAGCTCAGCAACCTATGTTAAGTATATTTTTGAAGCATTTTCTAGCATTATGTCCGTTAACAACATTTTCCAATCAACATCTCGTCGCTACGTGCAAATAATTACTGAATCGAACTCATATTACACATTTGAACTGTCGATTATAGCTTAGTTAACCGTGACCATAAATCAGCGCATTTGATAGTTTTGACACATCTTAATTTAGACAACACTTGCTTCGAGGAAAAATAATCTAGTTCCTTGAGTTGTACTGTGGTCCCAATTGTATCTTTTGTGCAACACCATGTTAATATCAGCCTTATGCAATGCGAGTAACTGTCTTATAATTAACTGCCGATAACAAAATTATTTACATCGATCACCTATATATATATCTGATTAATTATATTGAAAGTTATCGCCTTGTTGCATATTGAAATCTTTGAGTTCTCGAGGCCATGACCAGCCATGCTCGCTTCAAGTATAGAACACGTTCGCTATCCGACCGCAGAACAAAGAGACGCGCGGCCATTCCTTAAAGGTGGTGCTCGTGGTAAATCAACAAAATAAATGAAAGGTTCACTACATAGAGTATGTCATTAGATTGGTAGGTCTTCGGGAGCATTTATGAGTTGCTCTTTTATTTTTTTTTCAACTTCCGTATTTTAATGTCTGGGCGACGCGTTATTGCAAGTTACGATACTTGTACAACTCAGTGTGTCTCACCATTTCTGTCAAATTATGCACGAGCCTCTATCGAATCATTATGTCCCCTATGACCCATGGTGTTTTGAAGCCTTATGCATTTACGTACTTGTCCAACACTTCCCTGTGCAATGGCCTTCGACCACAGTTCACCCTCTCCAAACGTCAAGCATCGCGATCGCCCTCATGAAAGCAAGAACCGACAGCTACAGGTAACGATACTTCGCGGGTGTCCTCCACTAGCGTGGCTATCACACTAACTCAAGCAGGCGTCACGTCCTTTAGATTCCAATATTGCGTTGTGTCTGTTCTCATTTCTTTTCGTGATTGGAACTTTGACTGGGATGCAGCGAGGAAAGAGCAACACGTTTATGCAGAAAAGGTACTTTGCTTACTCATTGACGAAACGTAATTTGTGATGAAGAAGCACCATATACACTAGCCCTACCACTGTTGCATGCTGAACTTCATTAAGACTTTAGCACACGCGTCGAGGTGACAGAGCTCGCTCACCGGTTTTAGGATGGAAGATGTAAGGTATGACTCCATGATGCCACAGCCTCGTAGCGTCAGAGGTTGCTGCCCGCTGCGTAGATTCTATAGTTTAATGCGTCGACCTGGACACCCACCAAAACATTTTAACGCGATAGCATTAAAGATCTCGTTTCACAGAAATTTTTGTGTCGGCGTCGTTGGTTCTGAGCGAAAGATCAGCGTTGTACGTCCATGAGCGAAAACTCAAAATAGGTACAAATTTCAGTTCGAACGAAAATCAAGCCCAGGGCTAGAAGCGTGACAAACAAGTGCTCTACCACAGAGCCACGCCCGTGCTCGAATTTTTTTCGGAAAAAACAGACTATATGAATGTTAAGTATCGCGATGAGTGTCACTAACACGTATAATATTGCGTAGCAGAAGCGAAGAATTTCACCAGGCGTCAAAACATATGAGTTACGCAAAGAGTAGATGGTTTACGTTCTACCCATGATAAAGCGCTTAGGCATAATTAATCAGTATCATCAGCGACAACATCCACAAACTGGCCAGATGCGCAGTTGCGGGTGTTGCCTTACGGGCGCATGTGGGTTCTTCGTCAATTGGCAAAAAAGAGGACTTATTGTGTAGTGGGCGATTCGCGACTGTACTTGCAGTAGGCATTCTACGATACTTTGAAAGAGCCTATGTTACACGCACAGACGTTTCATTCCTCGGCACCGTCGTGGTGTCCACCTAGAAGCGAAGCCATGCTAGTGGTAGAGAAGGCGATGCGAACGGGACCTGAATACGCCATCGCGTTCTACTCTTGATGGCGAAGCTCAATAGTCCCTGAATTCTTACCTGTTGTCGGTGACTAGAAGTTTAAACCTCGAACCTCGATCAACTTGAGAAACAATGTAGCAATGCAACAAGCAACTGCCTTAACGCAGCTTTTCGGTCACTACTGCCACGCGCGTTTATTGTCCCATTTTTATGTATTAGAGTTCCACCCACAAAGCCTGCAAGACCAGCGCTGCCAGTGCGAATGCGCACGCAAAGGAAAGGGAGCAGGTTAAGCCAGAGGTAGTCCCTTATGTGCACCGTGTGACCCATAAACTGAAGAAGGTAGCTACCAGTTACGGCATCCCGGTCGTTTTTTCAGCTCCCAACAAGTTGCCCGCGTATCACACGCGACGATCCGAGAGGCTGCCCGAAACAGCACACAACACATTTTAAGCGCTGTGCACAAGGGGTCGTCTATGGGATACCCCTCAGCAGTGGCAAGTCCTATATCGGACAAACGGGATGTTGCATTAATGACAGACTGAGGAAGCATGCTAATAGCATAGGTAAGAGGGATTATGCGACTCTATCCGCGCATTGCAACGCCTGCGGATGTGAACCATGCTTTTCGCAAGCGCCGATTTTCGGAAAAAGCAGCAAACTGCTAGAAAGTTGTTTCAAGCATTATTTATCAAAGAGAAAGCGTCTGATTGTGTCAGTGACACATCTATAACTTTGTATTTGACAGAAATGCGCTTTCTCGATAACATGTTGCCTTGACCATGTCGCTGAACGTCATATGTTGACTGTTGACGCATGCGCGGAAATGTATTCTTTTAAAGACGATAGTCTTTCTTGGGATACTTAAACGGAGAAATTTGGGTCTGTCTGTCTGTTTCTCTGTTTGTCGGCACGTCACACGATTCAGCCACCCGGCCAAAGTTTAACCACTTTCTGAGCGCCCAGCCATCTTGCACAAGTATTTTTGTTCATACTTGTGAACATTGTCGATTAAAAAGCAAATGTTACGCATGTCTGAGGAGCAACGTCAATAAATAAGTATTCTCTGGTATGTTTCTTTATAAGAAAATACATAGATACGTAATTATGAAGACCCCAGCGTTTCTTAGGCTGCGCTCAAAAAGCGACGCTATGCACGAAAAAGCCCTCGGCCGACCATATGTTGCTGCTGGGTTCTGCACAAGGTGATGCTTCTCGACAGCACTGCCAGATGGCGTCCATGTCTCACGCAGCGCCTCTTCTATTTTATCAAGGCCAGCCAGATGTGGCCGATTCAACATAGAGAAAGCTCTGTCTGAGGCAAGGCAAAACAGTGTAGTACGGCCGGCAGAAGACTATCGTCTTTCGACGACATTTGCGGCGAAGCACGCAGATACGCGGCCAATTTTTTTCCTGCACGTTTCTCAGA
>JALIZH010031752.1:0-32364 GCA_030522465.1 Rhipicephalus appendiculatus
ATAGATTGATATAAGAGAGCTTGCACAATGTCTATTGGTGTCTGACAGTTATAGCAGCGTTTAACGTGGATACATCCATGTTGACACTTGGCGGTACATCTGTATCCCGACGAATAACGCCCATGATCAATGATTAAACAACCCCTTGTGGCCATAGATGCTTGTGGTCGCTGTACGGTGAGAGCAGAACCAGAGAAAGCGGTGTGACAGCCAGAAGAGCGTCACTGATAGGACGCCTAACTTGGGCTAAAGTCGCCTACTCGCGGCAGTGTTATTGAACACCACTGCCTCACCAGAGGGAAACGCAACGCGCGTCGTCTCTTCCCCGTTGGCCGGCTGCGATTTTTCGCGGGGCGAGCGTAAGTGGGGAACGCGGAGTTACGGTATTGGTTACGGCCACGCGAAGCACTCGCGCGTCGCAGACAAGGAGGTTGGCCGCAGAGCTATCTTTAGTATGGATCGTGGTATGGATGGATGCTGTGAGCGAGGCCGACGCTCGGCGTAACGTCGCCACCTGGCAGTGTGTTAATGCGTCGACAATTTTCCTATTCGAAACGCGTCGAATGGGCTGGACGCGTAGAAACGACGCTTTCTAGAAACTAATCGTGGATTTCATGGTCATGATGCATTACTTAAGCAAGAGCACTGCGAGAGGACAGTGGTAGATATAAAAAGCTTGTTTGTAACGCCTTGCAGAGCATGCCCCGTGGCGCAGTGGATAGCGTCCCAGGCCTCACTTGTGGTGGACCGGGAGGTCGTAGGTTCGACTCCTGTTGACGGAACTTTTTTTCTTTGTCTTCTGATCATGTGTATTTTTTTCGACGTCATTTCCGTGACGGAAATACGTCCCCTGCAGTCTTGGTGGACCCCGCCATAAAACACTTTGTGTTAAAATCATCACGTGATCACGTCACAATGTGACGTCACTATGCCACATCACGAGACGTCATATACTGACATCATCACATGGCATTGTCGCTTTGTCAAAGGTGTGCCCATCACGCAGGCAAGGCAAAGCCAGGCGACGTGCAGAAAGCTTTCAAAGGGGGTGCGTGGGGGGATCAATACATTGACTGAGAAGAAAGAAAAAAGGATAAGTTCGCACTAGCCGTGTAAAGCTTAAGAAGCAGCGAAGCTGCTTCTTAAGCTTTTACACGGCTAGCTTTACACGGCTAGGCAAGCTTTACACGGCTTTACACGGCTTACACAAGCTTTACACGGCTAGGCAAGGAAAGACCAGCTGACGCTGGTCTTTCTTTGCCTCAACCTTGCCGCAAGGAAACGAACGTTTGTGCGTGTAACATTGGCAGTTTCAAACTGTCTTAGACTGCCTACTGCAACTATAATAGCGAAGTTCCCAGTACAGCATAACTATTCCTTTTGCGAATCAGCGAAGGTCCCACTACGCGTCCGTAAGGCAGCACGCGAACCTACCGAGTTGCTCACTTTGTTGATGCTTTTGCTGCTGACGATGATAATTAAGTATGTCTATGAAGCTAATTAAGTATGCTGCTGCTGACAATAATTCAGTATATCTAAGCGCTTTGGAATGGGTGGGCCTGTAAAAGATCCACTTTTTGCGCAATTGGAATGTTTTGACGCCTGGCGTGATTCTACGTTTCTGCCACGAAATATTCATGCGTTAAGGAGGCTCCTCCCACTACAGGACATTCATATAATGTTTTATTTTTTTTTTTTTTTTTTTTTTTTTCGAAGCAGTTTCAGGCAATGACGTGGATCTGTGGTAGAACACCTGCTTGTCACGCAGACGGCCTGGTTTCGATTCTCACTCTAACCGAAGATTTTTATTATTATTAGTCTTATTTGCGTATTTACCGATTTTTCGCTCTTGGACAACGCAGATTTTTCGCTCACAATTAACGACGCCGACACCGAAGCAGACACCGGAATTTCTGCGAAACGAGCTCTTTAACGCTATCGCGTTAATATGGCTTCGTGTTGAAAAAGTCCATGGAACAAAAGTGCCCTTTCACCACTACATAATTTCACGGCCCACTTCTCGGAACCGTAGATTTGTTCCAAGCGCATATGCCTTGCGAATTCACTCGCTAGCTACTGCTCGTAAAATACAATATTCTTCATTAGTAATTGATTGAAAACCGAGTTAGCAAGATTTGCTCAAGTAGCCGAATGTGCATCGTTTATTTTTGTCCTAATAGTGCCCATTCGTTCCAGCGCTCTGGCTCAAGGATTCAAGGTTACGTTGCATTACATTATATCACATTGCATTGTATATTCAGAGAAAACAAAAAACAAAGAATGACATTTCTCTTGTAAAGCCGGTAGATAACGAGACACATGACTGACCGATGAGCGTTCCAGTTGATAAGTTCTGCTATGGGGCACTGACAATTATGGAAAAAATCGAAGTAGCTTAAGAAAACTTGGTGCGCTTTAGGGCCGCTAAGTGGTAGCGATATAAAAAGATTAAAACCAGAACAAACGTCGATAACTGTGTTAGCACGCATTGCACGAACTTTTAAATGCGAATGCATTTCATAGTCGAGCTATGTCAGGCATCCGGCGTTGTCCGGCGTTGGCCGGCGTTGTCCGCGGGGAGGAGGATAGGTTGAGGAGGTGTCCGCGCGCCGGCAGGGTGTTGTCTCTCCGCTCTCACTCTCTCTCTCCCATAGCAAAAGCTGCGGGCGCGCGCGCTTATCCTTGCCCCTAGCAAAGTGGAGAGGAGGAGCGCGCTCGCATTGCGGGAGCTCAGCGGAGCTACCGCAATAAAAAAAAAAAAAACAGGCGCTGCGCCGTGCTCCCGACCGGGCTGCAGAAATTAGGCGCCTTTTCCTTCTTCGAACCACAACCACCATATATAAATGGAGTGAAGCGCGCGCGAAATGCATTCGCATTTCCTCACGATTCGCTTCGGGGAGGTGGGGGGCATTTTTTCTTTCCTGCCTTCTCCAACTGTTCGCACATCTTGAGAAGAAGAGCTTTGAACAACGGCATCGAGTTCTCACCTCCGAAATTGTGTACATACGGGGACGAGGCCAGACTCGAAATTCAACCAAGCGTTTCACCTGGAACGTATCGGCACACGTATTATATAATTGCAAAAGAAGAAAAATACGACAAGAAAGATTTCAAAGCGGCTCAGTCGCTTGAAACCAAAGTTTTTTCCAAGTTCTTTCTTCATACTATAAATGGATATGCGACAATACGAAACGCGTGCTGAAGCGAATAATCCCTGAACGCAGCACGCATCCTGCCGACGGACGGAAGCGAAAGCTGTTAAATTTAATACCTTGTTTGGCAGCATATGCGATGCCGCGATGCCCACTCGAAGGAGGTCCTTGAATACCATAGAAGTTGTCCGTGAAACTTGTATGCAGTTATGATTACACTGCATATACGCAGTCTAATCGTAACTGCATACAAGTTCACACTGTATATATGCAGTGTAATCGTAACTGCATACAAGTTTACACTGCATATATGTTGTTTAATCGTAACCGCATACATGTTTACACTGCATATATGCAGTGCAATCGTAACTGCATACAAGTTTCACAGACAAATTTTATGGTGTTCAAGAACCTCCTTCGTGTGTGCAGCGCGGCATCGCATATGCTGCCAAACAAGGTATTAAATTTAATAGCTTTCTGTCCCGTCGGCAGGATGCGTGCTGCGTTCCGGGATTATTCGCTTCAGCACGTGTTTCGTATTGCCGCATATCCACGCGCAGTGCACATCGCCTCACCTATAGGTGAGGGCCATATATGACCTGCTTCATATGCTCCATAAAATTAGCGCTGGGGCCAGCCTTTTCCCACAGTGGCCGGAGCCACTATGACGGGTCCTGTGCCCCCGAAAGGACTAGCATTAGGTTAAGCTTTCTAATGCTTCAATGGGAGCCTTCCGGGAGGGGGAACTGCTTTAATTATGGAATTTTTACGCAAGGGTGTAAGGTGTAACTGTGCATAAACACCCCATTCCATTTTTGTCGTTTGGATGTAATGGTGCTATTGCGCCCAACAAAATTTCTCACACCCGCTGGGTGTAAGTTTAGAAAAAAAAGAAAAAAAAAACTGCCTCTTTTTTTTTTTTTCTTTTTAAATCGAGCGGCCGCGGCAGTGCTGTTTTGAAGGCATTGCCTTTACAGGCCTCTTCCATCCGTACCGCATCACGGGACTATGATGTCTATAATAATCTCTGACGAAACTTAATTGTCGCATATATTCACAGGCTATCAGCACCGATTACCACGTTCCAATGGTGGGTAAATATGACTAAATGATTGCTGAGTCCTTTCATTTCAATTATTGTACGCTCATGGCCACTCAAGGCATTAAGGCGAACAGTGGCTTACAGATTACATGAGAAGTTGTTCTGACTTGTACAATATAAGGAAAATTTGACATACATAATTTAGTAGGAATAAAATGAGTGAAAGGCACCGCTGTGGTCTAGTGCTTGACTGCTGACCGGGAGGTCGCGGAATCGAATCCAGGCTGCGGCAACCGCATTTCGATGAAGGCGAAATGATAAGGCCCGTGTGCTTTGATTTAGATTGTTGTGGAACGTGAAACCCCAACAATTATTATCAGAATGGGGGATAAATGAAAGAAGTCATTGCAAGGTATTCAATAAATATAATATATAAGAAATAGATGCTGGTTAGCGCTGGCAAACGCTGGTAAACTATTGGCTAGTGCCGAGTTACGCTCGGCATCGTCGGCGAAACGATGACCAAGCGTTAGGTAACGTTGGTTAACTGCTACAATTACAGCAAAGCAGTCTTCATTCAATGTCACTCGAGTGATTTAGTTTATTATTCCTTTCAGGAACATCGGCCTCGTGGAACGATTGCATAGCCCCGCTCTGCGTCCTCCTGTATGCACGCAGCGCTTACCCCTATACTTAACTTGCTTTTCTTGTACGCCCTTTCCTTTCCCCCTGGTGTCAAATAAACCAAGCCTAATGGTCGCTCGATAGACTGCTTTATCATTCCTCTCCCCTCTCTCTCTCCATCGCTCATCGCGCTGTCCACGCGGATGAGTGCATCTTGACGTCTCGCTCAAGAAAAGAACCTCGCGCCCTCTTCGAGAAGCCGTCACCGGGGGAGTACACCCGCCCGCCACGCACAGTACCCCTACACAGTTTCGCGCGCGTTTCATCGCGCAAAAAAACATACAGGATGAAGCGACGTATATCGCGAGCACGTTCATACCTCTTCGAAAGAGGCGCAAGCCCTTCGAAGGCGACGACGCTGCAGCCAAAGTGCTCTGCAAACAGCGAGGTTCGCCGTGAGCCCGTTGTCAACAGCCACGTATGGCGGCGCTTGAAGTACTCCCAAGATAGTGTCGATCCCGCACAGGAGACATTGAGACGAAGCGCGCGAATGCCGTAGGAAAAACGTGGGTGACGCGAGAAAGTTGTTGCCTCCGTGGGATTCAATAAAGATCGGTCGCTATTGTGAACGCGAAGGATGGCAGCGCTGTTGCTCCGCTCTCGATTTGTGCTTTACCCGGCTCCATTCGCCATGTTTTGTGTGCACGTGCCATTCCTTTGGAGACCGCGTGAATTGAGGGAGGGGTTTAGGTGTCGAACAAAAGCTTGCGTTTCTTCGGGGCTTTCACTGAGCCAATGTGCGGGGAAGTGATTGCAGCTGGAACTGTTCTTCACGCTGGATTTCCACTGCCACGGCTGCTTCCCTTTGTTCATTTTCTTCTTCTTCTTCTTCCCATATCAATGTATTTATTTTCACTTTATTTAAAAAATACTTCACAGGCCTCTGGTGACACATTGTGTAAGGAGGGCAGTACAGAAAAGTGAACTTCTCTAGTACTTTCATAACACAACATGCATGAACTGCTGATCACATAAGAAGTGCAGTATAAAATAATGCGTTAGTTAATGCAACACTAACAAAAAGAAAACATCAGCATATAAAGATATATATATATATCTATATATATATATATGCGTGTGTGTGTGTGTGTGTGTGTGTGTGTGTGTGTGTGTGTGTGTGTGTGTGTGTGTGTGTGTGTGTGTGTGTGTGTGTGTGTGTGTGTGTGTGTGTGTGTGTGTGTGTGTGTGTGTGTGTGTGTGTGTGTGTTTTAGGGAAATAGCGCTTTTATACGGCGCCAGCTACTCCTTTTCGCAGATAGCAGAATTCGTGCAAATCACAGCAATGTTTACATCTAGTATACCGTCTCGTCTATCCGCTTTAATGTACGCGTGATGGTAAACCGTGAATTAGGCCAGCAGTGGTTTCTTATTGTTCCTGACGTCCAGTAAGTAAACTTTCTGTAATCGGCTCACTTTCCAATTTGTCTTCCAACTGTGAGTCTTTCAATTTAAGAGCTGGCAGGGAACCGCGAACGATATGGAATTCAGGTGCTTTCAGGAAAATACGCATCACATGTTTCCGGCATCACATTTTTAAAGACCTAAATCTTGGCAATATGATCAATTGAGAGTTTGGCTAATTAGATTGCAATAATGAATTAGGTGTCCGAAACACAGATTACTGCCGTCTCTTTTTGGCTGGCCTTACAAAATCAGCATTGCTCCCGAAGAATGAGCTCTCGTTGTATTGCGATATAGCAATTATATGAACACTCGTCTGGTTTTCGCCGTCACCGTTGCCGTCATGTTCCGTATATATATATATATATATATATATATATATATAAGCCACGTACAAAAATAATGCTAAATATATTTTCCGACGCACGGAATGGAACGGGAGACCTCTCGCTGCGCAGCGCGCGGCGTTCCCCGCTCGGTCACGAAGCGCACGTCATTCAGCGTACTAAAGGCGAGCTATTTATATACATCATTTACCGATGGCGGTACGCCGATCTCAGGGGCAATTTCAGCATGTTCTCTGCATTACCAGCTAGATGGCGAAGGGCGCGCGCCGCAACATGTACTTTGCCCTACGGGGCGTAGTTCCCCGTGCGTGCGCACGTGCTTATTTCGCGATGGGGGCGGTTCGTACTTCGTGTGCTTTCATCGGAAAGGTTGCGTTCAAATTACAGAGCTCACGAAAGTCATCTCACTCACTGCCGAGGCCCCGTTTGCGAAAGGAGTGCGCTGTTCAAACACAGTGAAGTAACAACTGTGACACTTTTCAGTTCGTGCTCATCCTGTGATATCTGTTCGTACGTTTGGTGCGTCCTTTGTGTTTGGGCAGTGCGTTAAGTGTCGAGCTGGGAACGTTGTTAGTTCGCGCTCATCCTGTGTGTGTCGTGCATCCTTTGTGCTTAAACAGCACGCTGCACGTTTGGACCTGCTTGCCATTCTTCGCGTGACATTCCAGTTTATTGCTATCGCATTCATTGCTTCGCCCTTATGGCGAAACTGTGACTTTTAAATGCGAAGCATTTCTAAGCGACCTTCGGCGACTTTGAGCGTATCTTATCTATCTAGCCGCCTACGACTTTGTGCTCTCCTGGCCGTATCGTTAATGGAATTTATATCAAAATTGGTATGGCATAACATGACTGTATGGCGAACATGAATGACTGGTGATATCATGAAAATCTTGAATAACTTGTCATGAATGGTATGATTTTCACCATGGCCGTGGTGCTCCTGCGGCCGTTTCCTTAACTCGACATATCCAAAAATTGGTATGATGAGACATTTCTGCATGACCAACATAAATGACAGGTGGTAATACGAAACTCATGATGTGCATGTCATGTACAACCTGATTTGCATGCCACGATCACGGTGCGCTCGCGGCCGTTTCGCCAGCTTGATATACACGAAAATCGTATTGCGGTACGTGACTGTGTGACGAACATAAGTGGCAGGTGGTGACATGAAAATCACGACATGCATGTCATCTACAACGTGATTTACATGCCACGCTCATGGTGCACTTGCGTCCAGTTCGCTAGCTTGATATACACCAAAATTGGCATTGCGCGACGTGACTGTATGACGAACATAAATTACAGGTCCTAACGTGTAAATCATGATTTGCATGTTATGTACAGCATAATTTGCTCCTTGCTGGCTGCTTCGCATTACATCGACTACCCACAACGGTTTTCTCTAAAAATATAGAGAAAGAATGAAATAGAAAGAAACAGAGACCAAAAAAAAAGATATATAAAAACTGAGAGAAAGAGAGACAGAGTAAGAAAAAAGAGGAAGAAAGGAAGAGAAACAATAGGGACAAACAAGAACTGCCGCAAGACTGAAAGTTGGGCTAGTTGGTGATACATTCTGGGAAAAAACAGCGCGCAGACGGACGGGACGAAGAAAAGGTAACACAGAACAAGCGCTTGTTCTGTGTTACCTTTTCTTCGTCCCGTCCTTCAGCGCGCTGTTTTTTCCCACAAGAACTGCCACCCAGCTCCGCTATTATGGCGAAAGCATTTAATGTCTCATGCTCACGTCCGACCGGTGTCCGTCCGGCGTCCGGTGTCCGTCCGGCGTCTGTCCGTCCGTCCATCCGTCCGTCCGGTGTCCGTCCGTCTGTCCCTCTGTCCGTCCGTCCGTCCGTCCGTCTATCCGTCTATCTGTCTGTCTGTCTGTCTGTCTGTCTGTCTGTCTGTCTGTCTCTCTGTCTGTCTGTCTGTCTGTCTGTCGGTCTGTCTGTCTATCTGTCCGTCCGCCCGTCCGTCTGTCCGTCTGTCCGTTCGTCCGCCGGTCCGTCCGTCCGTCCGTCTGTCTGTCTGTCTGTCTGTCTGTCTGTCTGTCTGTATATCTGTCTGTCTGTCTGTCTGTCCATCCGTCTGTCCGTCCGTCCGTCCGTCCGTCCGTCCGTCCGTCCGTCCGTCCGTCTATCCCTCCGTTCCTCCGTCTGTCCGTCCGTCCGTCCGTCCGTCTATCCGTCCATCGGTCTTTCCGACAGTGGAATGGCCACACGCTTGCGCCTAACACACTTTGGAATGTACAGCGTCCTTCAATTTTTCCTTCAGTCATGTTAGAGTGTACTAGAACTTTTGAGTGGCGCGAACGGAGACCGGTTCTATTGTTAGCCGCTGACCCCTCTCGCGCGGAAAATTGCGGCGGCGCTGTCATCGCCGGCACTTGAAGAGCGCCCGCTCGATCCGCGGTTGTCATGGTTTGCGCTGGGTGATTATTCGCGTTGGAAAAGTCTATCCTAATCCGCGCAGCTCCTGCTATCCTCCGAAGCAACGGCTGCATCATTACTACGTGCCAGGATGCAAGACTTATTGCGCGTGGACTGAACAGATGCGGAAAACTTCCTCGGAGCGCTCGAAAGGCAGGGACTCAGCGAGCCGGCAACGGCGAGCGGAGACCCGCGCCGAGTAACGGCAACCCCGAAGACGACGTAGGCCCCGTCAGGATGCGCGAGCGCCCAACTGCAGGCACAAATAAAGTTTTATTCAATCCAATCCAATCGCTTTCGTAATTGTTTTTTGCCATTGCGGGACGGCATCGCAAATGATATGTCGAGCAGCAAGATTGGAAAATATTCTCTTACGAACATTTTCATCGTAAGACATTTTTACGAACACTGGCTCAGGTTTTCAAATTGGCTCTTTTCAATGACCCTGCAGATGAAGAGCCACGAATGCTTCAGTAGAGAGACCTGCGGAAGTTGAACAAGCCACTGGACGTGAACTGCGCAGTATGCGAGCAACATTTCGAGCCCCGTTTTGTGTTAAGAGATAGTGTACTAATCGTGAACGCGGCCGAAGTGCGAATACCTAGAGGAACGCCGAAATTGCTTTCGTACCTGAGTGTGAATTAAGACACCAACACTGAGGCAAAAGGAAACTAAACACCCGCGGAAAGAATGGCGCCATCGTACAGCTGACTTTTTTTTTCTTTTTACTTTCCTAGATGACGTTTAAAGCACTCAGATAGAAGACTCAGACTACGATGCAGGTGCTCACTACGTTGGCGGACCTTCGACACTAATTATTGAGCTTCTATCCAAGTTAATGACACCGCGCGAATTTCCAAATTTTTCTATGTGCACTTGACTCCTGCGCAAATGAAATCACTATAGAAGTAGCCGTGCTATTTTTTATTGCAAAGTCCAGGTAGCGTTGAGTGCGGGGTGTGTGTGTGTGTGTGCGTGCGTGTGCGTTAGAAAAGTTGATTTATATGTGTCGTTGGACCACCGCACGAGAAGCGCCGCTCTTGCAACGAGCTGCAAGCATTCCTTTGCGTTGTGGAACGGGGGTATGCGTCGTTTGTGCCTACATATGAGTTCACAAATGTACTCAAGGAAAAGAGCCCTCTTCAGCTTCGACCTCTTAGGCAGATCGCTAAATGATCATAATAATATATAATAATATTTGGAGTTTAACGTCCCAAAATCACGATATGATTATGAGAGACGCCGTAGTGGAGGGCTCCGGACAATACGAGCACCTTGTGTTCTTTAATGTGCACTGACATCGCACAGTACATGGGCCTCTACCATTTCGCCTCCATCGAAATGTGACAGCTGCGGATCGAACCCGCGACCTTCGGGTCAGCAGCCGAGGACCATAACCTCTGCTCCATCGCGGCGGACAAATGATTGGAATGTTCATCATAGGCGTGCGCAGGGTTTCCCTTCAGGGGGGGGGGGGGGCGAAGGCTCGTCGCAGCGCCCCCCCCCTTCCCTATTAAGTCAATGTATGGGGCATACTTTGCGCCCCCCCCCTTCTTAGGTGACTAGGGGGCGGCCGCCCCCCTGCCCCCCTCGTGCGCACGCCTATGATGTTCATCGATATTTTATTAAATGTCGTACGGTACAGATCCATTCTACTTTAAATCTACATAGCAATTATGCCTCCAGGACCAAATGTATCATTATATTACAATAAGCATAACGAAGGAGTGAGTCGCATTTTCTCGGGTATTTTAATAAATGATTGAATTCTCCTTTTTGCGGAACAATTGCTGTACAAGTTCCTCTGCAGGCCTTTGAAAACAAGAAAGTCACTACTCAAGCGACGGATGCTAAAAACTACATAGGGCAATGTGCACAAAATCCGAGCTTCGAACAGCAGACCAATTAAGACGCTTGTGTCAAGGTGAAAGCACAAACTCTGTCGTTGCCAGTATGAAAAATCTGCTGCAGCAAACGCTGAGAGCATTCTCCTGTACAGACTTCTCTCAAAAATATATTTGTAAATGAAATGTGTCGCTCTGTTTCCTACGCATTTGCATTTGTGGTGCATTACAGCTTTAAGACTGGATAGCAGTGCACAAAGTTTACCTGCAGTGTTGGCAGCCCATGTGAAAGGATTATTCTTTACTGGATACTTGAATGGGAAGTGCACTTGTAGGAGATACCGCTGTGGCATTACTATAAATCACTTCGACAACTGAGCTGCGCTGACGACGCGCACGGAAGCTACGGAAGCGGTCATGGCACGCGTTGCAGAGAAAGGCAATTATTACTGCACGTAACTCGTTTTTTATGTAAAAATTGTTGTGAAGTCGCGCACAGGAACCTTTACATGATCGCGTGTACAGATGTCGGCGGGGGAATGAAAGTGCATTTTACTCACCCCTATGCATTAATTTAGAAATTTACGGCGTATGTTTTCGAACGGAAGCAAAGATAGAGCACCACACGAGCATAAGCCATATTTCTGTGCGCGTCGACAACGTGCTGCGCGACAGGCTGCAAGCTGCAAGCAAGCGCCAGAGGCGAAGACGCGTTCAAGTGCGGTTGACTACAGCGCCACCGCCAACGCTCCGCGCGCGGCGGCCCTCTCCACGACGGCCGGTCGCGCCACTCAAAATATTCTAGTACACTCTAGTCATGTCACCACAAGTGCGAAGCTGCCTTAATTTTTATGCCGAAAGCCTTTAATGTCTCATGCTCACGTCCGTCCGGTGTCCGTCCGTCCGTCCGTCTGTCCGTCCGTCTGTCAGTCCGCCCGGTGTCCGTCCGTCCGTCTGTCCGTCCATCTGTCCGTCCATCTGTCCGTCCGTCTGTCTGTCTGTCCGTCCGTCTGTCCGTCTGTCCATCCGTCCGTCCGTCTGTCCGTCCGTCCGTTCGTCTGTCTGACCGTCCGTCTGTCCGTCCATTCGTCCGTCTGCCCGTTCGTCTGTCTGACCGTCCGTCCGTCCGTCTGTCCGTCCGCCCGTCCGTCCGTCCGTCCGTCCGTCCGCCTGTCCGTCCGTCGGTCTTTCCGTCCGTCTTTCCGTCAGTGGAATGGCCACACGCTTTCGCCGAACACACTTTGGAATGTACAGTGTCCTTCAATTTTTCCTTCAGTCATCTCACCACAAGTTCGAAGCTGCCTTAATTTTTAAGGCGAAAGCCTTTATTGTCTCATGCTCACGCCCGTCCGGTGTCCGTCCATCCGTCCGGCGTCCGTCCGTCCGTCCGTCTGTGCGTCTGTCCGTCCGTCCGTCCGTCCGTCCGTCCGTCCGTCCGTCCGTCCGTCCGTCCGTCCGTCCGTCCGTCCGTCCGTCTGTCCGCCCGTCCGTCTGTCCGTCCGTCCTTCCGCCCGTCCGTCCGTCCGTCCGTCCGTCTGTCCGTCCGTCGGTCTTTCCGTCCGTCTTTCCGTCAGTGGAATGGCCACACGCTTTCGCCGAACACACTTTGGAATGTACAGTGTCCTTCAATTTTTCCTTCAGTCATCTCACCACAAGTTCGAAGCTGCCTTAATTTTTAAGGCGAAAGCCTTTATTGTCTCATGCTCACGCCCGTCCGGTGTCCGTCCGGCGTCCGTCCGTCCATCCGTCCGGCGTCCGTCCGTCCATCCGTCCGTCCGTCTGTCCGCCCGTCCGTCTGTCCGTCCGTCTGTCCGTCCGGTGTCCGTCCGTCCGTCCGTCCGTCTTAATTTTTAAGGCGAAAGCCTTTATTGTCTCATGCTCACGTCCGTCCGGTGTCCGTCCGGCGTCCGTCCGTCCATCCGTCCGGTATCTGTCCGTCTGTCCGTCTGTCCGTCTGTCCGTCCGTCCGTTCGTCCGGATGTCCGTCTGTCTGTCCGTCCGTCCGTCTGTCCGTCCTTTCGGTCTTTCCGTCAGTGGAATGGCCACACGCTTTCGCCGAACACACTTTGGAATGTATAAAGTGTCCTTCAGTTTTTTTCGGTGTCATGAACGAACGTCTCTTGTACTAGAATATATACACTGCTGGTGCTAAAGCCCACATAGCTATATTATGATGTGTTTGTTGAGCGCACCTGAACGATACATTGCGAATGACTTTTTTTTGTATGCATGTATGTTCTTATGACTCTTGGTATTATATATGTGTGTACGTGATCATACCACAGTCATCACCCGACAGCTGGAGTAGCAAGCCACGCGATGCACCAGGCTAACATCTCCTGGGATACCATAAATATAGCCTATCTATCAGTGGCGTAGCCAGGAATTTTGTTCTGGGGGGGGGGGGGGGCTGGCATGCCAACATAATATATATATATATATATATATATATATATATATATATATCTGAGAGAGAGAGAAGCGTATTTGCTGTTAGAGCACAAAATCTGTTAAAAACTGTGATCCAATGAAATGCATAGCTTTTGTTTTTCTTTACACTTCTCATCGTTCACAGCAGCTGTCTGGTGAAACGTGCCCACTTGCCATTGCGGAGGAAACAATTAAAAGTCTTTTACATAGGGCTGCAAGTCAACTAACGTCACAACAAGTCAACTAACAAAAGTCTATGCAACTCTGGAAACTCATTACATTCTTTGGAACCCATTCGAAAAAGTGAACGTTGTTTAAGTGGCATTCTAGTACCACGGCGCTTTGTCATCCAGCGGCCGTGCTAGTACTACCGAAACTCTGCATTTCGCGCTTAATTCTATTGACATGACGTTGCTGCACCACACGTTTCCTGAGAAGGCCCTCCTAATTTTCCTCTCCAGCTGTTCACCTTAAACAATAGTTCCACCAGGATCTATCACGCACCACAATCGTCATGTATTTTTGCATGATTACTGGAAATAAATCTTACTACAACTTTGGAATATGAAAGCTTCATGTGGGAAAGTTCGCATACTTAAGTTACAATCACTAGATCCTTTAAGTTGAGTCATGTGAAGAAGCCATTTAGAGAACACGTATATATTACTGAAGATATAGATCTTAATAGAAAATAATGCACTAAATTTAAACCTGGCTATATTTTGCTGGGCATTTACATGCTCCTGTTTTTCAGCTCGTCTTTGGAGATCCATCTGCATAATCGATCGAGCAGAATTCGCTACAAACGTCATAATTATATTAGTTTCGAGAAGCTAATTGATCAATGTCTGTTCAAAACGGCGATCGAATCAATTTTTCATGCTGTGTGCGCAGGATTTTTTTACCCGCTATATTTCGCACTGTTAGAATAATCTCGCCCGCGAAATCTGCCAGCTTACTATTGAAGAAAACAATAACGAAGAGTAGCGTTAAGCCTAGCAGACTTACATACATGTATGAGCTTTGTCATAGACACAGTGATCAAGTTTACCTTCTGGTAGTGCACATTGTAACGCAATACTAGGGTAAGTTTGTCTACCCACCAGACAGTTTTATCCAGCCTTCCACCTGACGTCCCGCTAAAAGTATACTGCTACGCTTTCTTAGAAAGTGCAACCAATAGCTTTTATTTGCATGAAAACTAAGCAAGCGTTCACACTGATTGCGAACCTTAACAATGCTTGGTAGATGTATTGCTGAGATGAACTGCCGGTGAGCGAAATTATGACCTGTTTCTCTGACCGCAGACGAGTCACTAGAACCAGAAGTGAAATGTAAAATTTCCTGTGGAATATAGGATGCTACCTGATGCTATTTAGACGACGCGATGTTTTGCGAGTGAGCCTCTATTATACTGCTTCGTTTCCAAAGTTGTATAGGTATCCATTCACGTGCTTTATGAGATATTAACTTTTTACGCAGGACCTTTCAACACCACTTATCACAAAACATTACGCAACTGAGTCACGAGACAACGTAGCTCACATAGACTGCTGTGGTTCTATGGAATACGCATTAAATATAAATTTTTGTTGACCTCGTGATACTCGCATTGATAAAAGACAAAAAATACAAAGCAAACAAAATTTTCAAAGCGCAAGCCACCGCGGTGGTACAGTAGTTACAGTGCTCGACTGGTGACGCGAATGATGTGGGTTCTATCCGAGACGCCCAGATGGCCTTTTTATGGAGACGAAATGCTTGAGGCCACTATAAGTGCGCGAGCCTCCTTGATTTAAGTGCTTGTTAAGGAACTCAAGCGGTAGAAATTTTCGTAGTCCTCTACTACGAAGTGCCTGATAACTATAACATGGTTCTGGGCGCGTCAAACTCCACAAGTTATTATTATTAGTAGTATTGCAAAACGCCGAGCAACTGAGTTCGAAAAAACAGCGCGGTAGAAATGGAATTATTCTAGCCAGATCATACAGGTGTGGTATTTTTCTTCTAAAAAAGCCAAGTCCGCTTTAGCTCAAACTGAAAAAAAAACGCAGCTTTTTGCTACTGGCAATATGGTCGGGCCACCTCCAATGGTGGTGGATACAACTTTATTATAGTGCGCTCATGTCAGCAAAATACCTCAAATTTATATTGTGGCTAAAATCTATGTAGCCTACTATCATCCGTATTCCAGAGTAAAATTTGTATTTGGCTTTTAGAGATTGTCACATTTCATTTGTGCTTGACATAGCTCGTAGAAGAAGTCTACATCGCAGCAAATGAACGAAACAGCAATATTTTGCGACAACATTAACACCATACTTGTGCTGCCGTCGGTGCCGCCCTTTGTTGCATTGGCGTAACGACGATAACTAGACTTGTAGAGCGAGTGGTCCTACCAGGAAAAATGCGTACCATTCTGAACTGCCGGCAGCGTTGTGTCGTTTTTGGCATGTTGAGGGCCTTCAGAAAAATGCTTGGTTGTTTGTTTGTTTGTTTGTTTGTTTGTTTGTTTATTTGTTCGTTCATTTATTTGTTTGTTTGTAGCCTAAAAACTGTTTCAGCTCTTCTTCATCTGATTTGACGCCGTTTCGGATCGCTTCTTCTTCAAGGAATAGAGCGGTGCCCCGTATCTTTATTTCAGCTGTCTTCTATTTCAATTATACCGTTTCGGAGTGAAAGAAGGCCATGATATCCAGCGCGAAGGTTGCCGAATAAAAGCGATATAGGAAAGTTACTGGGACCCAAACAAAACAGATTGGACCCGGTCACGTTGGTTGTTTTGGTCGTGTTTGTGGAAGCAGCACTGATTTAATGGATCTGACTTAGTTTGTTCCGAGCAGATAAGATATCGCTGACATTTTGAAATTCAAGACTGCCTTTTGGGTTCACGTTACGATGAGGAATTGTCCCATTTTGATTGCAATTCGTTTAAAAAAGAAATATACTTTGACACGTTTTACGCTCCCGTTCAATTTAGCCTTTTTATGATTTGGTCCTTTAAAAAAAAAACGCCACATATATAGCACAAGACAGTCATCATGCTTCGGCCGAAAGAGGGCTGTGCGAAGCACTCTCACCGTTAGAAGAAAGTAATTTAAGCAAAACAGGATTGCTAGTACATTATAGTCTCCTTAGCAGCGTCGTCGATGTGGATTCACTTCTCGGACAGGGAAAAAAAAATTTGGGTGTGTTCCAAAGATTGACCTCGAAAATGTCAGCTCACTGGCAACACTGAATACATCAGATCAACTTTGAGGTCAGAGTGGTCAGTTAGGGAGTGAATCAAGGGTGCTTTTCCCCCCGCCCTTACTTATCCACTGGTCGGCGTACCCTAGCAGCCCAAATCAGTAGATGCCTTTTGTTCTAATAATATAGTGCCTTGCCGGGACAAAACACGCGGCCCGCCGACCCCTTGCTAGCGGCCCGCGCATTCAGACAGAACAGCCTTGCGAGTTTGCTAAATAGTACTCGCATTATTTTGAACCCTAGTGACACTCCTGTGTTTGTGTGTGTGTTTCTGCTCCCCTCCCTTACTCTCTCATTCCTCCCTTCCTTACTTTTCTGTCTCCCCCCTTACCACTTCCCCATTGCAGGGTAGCCAACCAGATATTTGTTTTTTTCGGTTAACCTCCCTGCCTTTCCGCATCCCATCTCTCTCTCTCTCTTTCTCGCCTACTACGTGTAATAGCTCCTTGTTCAGGCAAGCTACAGAGACGGGACTGGTCTCAAGTGTTTTGTGCGTGTGCTCGAGGCACCCCATGCGCTCATGATAAGTTGCAACACCACCGCGAAACAAAAACTCCATATTTTACAATCGGCGTCCTGATTTTAGTCATTCTGAAAATAAATATCCATATGTTTTCCGAGACCTGACGTCAAGTACCCTTCTGAAATGACCCATGCAGGGAACGCTTGAACCACGCAATATTACTGTGATATTTCATGTTGTAGCGTGACGCCTGTATACAGGACGCGTGGGTTTGTAAAGCATGAAAGTTTTGTTTTTACTGCATTTTCAAGCAGAGGAAGTTATCTTCAATGTAATTCCAAGCAGAAGCGTGACTGTGTGGTAGAACACCTGCTTGCCACGCAGACGGCCTAGGTTCGATCCTCACTTGGGCCCGGAAGTTTTTATTATTTATTTTATTCGCATCTTTCTTGATTTTTCGGTCACGGACAAGATGGCGATTTTTCGCTCACAACCAACGACGCCACCGCCGACACCGACGCCGGAATTTCTGCGAAACGAGGTCGTTAAAATGGCAATACAAGGCACTACGCCTTCTTTTGCAGATTTCTTACGGTATCATGCGATGCACAGCCAGATACAGGACCACCAGGGATCCGCAATGTTCACACCGAAGTGCCTTTTCGACTGCGAAAATTTTTTCTGGATTTTTTCTGGATTTCCGGCGCAGCTAGCTTTTTTCTCGGCGTTACATCACAATACGAAAAAATTTCGGGGGGGGCTGAAGCCCCATAAGCCCCCCCCCCCTGGCTACGCCCCTGCTATCTATCTATATATGATGTGCTTCATATTTGAAGTGTGTACGTGAATTTCTTCGTTCATTTTATTTTCTTCGATACCCCGTCTCTACAGCGAGTGGCATTCAGAAGTATTTAACGCAAAGTGCAAATTTTGTGATGAGCAAGCAAACTTGGTCCATATGGAGTAGACATGTCCGACTCACTATGACAGCTCACAAACTATATAGAATTTAAGGAGGTTCTGCTCTGCAGCCAGACTCCAACGTCCAGCAGGACATCATCGATCAAGCCTTTACTGTTGCCGTGTCTCAAGGAATTCCGGCCGGCGGCTAGGGGGCAACGGAGAAGATGGACTCCTCTCCTGACGTCCTAATTCACCATCATGTTGCGAAGTAGCGAAGTACCGACCGTACGTCTGTAAGGCAATGCGTGCACGTACTTAGCTGCACACAGTGTTGATACCGTGATTGATGATGATGACACTGATGATTAATGGCTGAGCCCTTTATAATAGGTGGACAGCTTTAAATCACTAACTCGTTATGCAATTCACACGGTGCGACGGCTGGTGCGGTTCTGCGCATCTGCTACGCCATACTAGCTCTGCTAACGCAACACCTCTACCGACATGACACCTGTAGAGATGTCATCCTGTGGTTGCTTGAATCTTTTCTCTTGTTTATATTGTGATAGCAAATATATGGACAGTCTCGACGGGTTTTTGCCGTCGAGGTCACCATCATGTCCCGTATAAATTCTAAATTGATAAGATCCCCCAGCGCATCGTACGTACTACCCGAAGGTAAAAGCACGCGAGCGGGCGCGGCGAACGTGGCTGAAGCAGAGATAAAACGAGCCGACCCATCTCCGTTACTCGGCGGGCGCATGCGATTAGATCCCCTCGCCTGTTAGAACAGCCGTCAAATGCTCAAGCAGAGAGGAAACACCCCGCTTGTCTTTAACGAGCATGAAAAAACGGGGGGGGGGGGGGGGGTGCTCGAGCAGCAATTGTGAACTGATTTTACGGGTGCGGTCGCCATTGCTGGCGCGTGCGCGCTACCTAGCTATCTCGGCAGCCATCAGCGGGCGACTCGTATACCCTTCTACGTGCTGCGTTCTCAACGCGAAGAGACTGTGCGAAAAGTGTCCCTGCAGCGGCCGTATTCTCTTACACTAGCGTTTTGTAGATTTGCGTGAGAATGGATCCAAAATAGCTGCCAACCTCACTTCGTATAACATCATGATTTGTTGCTATCGCATTCATTGCTTCACCCTTGCGGTGAAACTGACTTTTTTTTTTTGTAATGTGTGTGTATAACTTTCTACGCTTATGATTAAACTTCAGTTGCTAGTAGCGCGTCGTCCTGTTTCCTTCATTCCTCTGTGATGTAGTTTTTTCGCACTTTTTTTCGGGTATGAATTTGCACCAACTCACCCAAATGTCCCTGCTAGACCTGTAGAGGGTCTTTTTTCGAAGACGTTTCAAGCGCTGGCGTAGCCCTGTGGTAGAATACTCGAGTGTCACGCAGAATTTTTTGGGTTGAATTCAGGCTCAGACGCTAGTTTTTATTTCTCATTGAGTACGAGGTCACGTGTGTTTTGTACCGCGCGTCACGGCCAGCGTGTGATGAGGCACTTAAGTTTTTCGCCTTAAAGAAAGAAATGACATCAAAGAGGGAAAAAAAAGTGAACCGGTCCCTTATGCAATTGGCTAAGACGACTGGGAATGCAAAATCCGTCTTCTTTTTCTGCTCCGTCGATTGTACTGATGCCGCTCTAAAGCTTTGCGCATCCAACGTAGTTTTGCCCTGCCTCCGAGATCGGAAGCTTTCTGCACCTCAAATGGTTTTGCAGTGCCTGCGTGGTCGGCCCACCGTTGATCGAGCGACGATGCCGAGTGAGGACTTCATGATGTGATGCCACGTGATGTGACGTCATCATGACGTCACAAAGACCTCACAAGTTTTTGTGACCTATGAGGTCACAGGATGACGTCATCACATGATGATGATTTTTTGCGTCACTGGTGTTCACGCCACCGACGCCGACGCCGACGGTCACTTTTCGTGCTTGATGAGGCACGTAAGGCTTTCACCTTAATAAGGCGTTAAAAGTAAGCTATTGTTGATTGTGCACTGATGCATAGGCGTATCAGCCGGGGGGGGGGGGCAAGGGGGGCGCGAGCCCCCCTGAGAAAAAGTTAGGGGGGCTCAGCCCCCCACTTTCGACAGTGGTCACTGTCGGCTGTACGCTGGGAAACCAACAACTGAGGTGAAATTTTCCTTCACAGTAATCAGTTAATCATACATTGAAAATTTTCCTACCCTTCTGTTGTGAAGATTTTCCTCGTAGGCTATTTGCGGTGCGGGCCGCCTATGCGATGCTTTCGCCCCTTGTGCTGTAGCGTTGCAGAGCAGGCTAGCGCTGAGCAGGGGCCCTAGAACATTAGATCACTCGTTCATGCCTTTATTCTACTGAGCCTGGACTGAAATTTAAATCATCGGTGATGCAAATACGGGTGGGAACGAGCAAACTTTTTATGGACCGATCTAACCGCTTCCTTCTTCAGGAAAATCATTTTCTTTAATCGAAAAGGAATAGCATCACGGCTGCTCTGTCGAAGCTGGTGCGAGCCAATGAGTGTGACGAAGTGTTTTTAATCTTTTAGTTTTGCCGTACTGGAAGCGCCAACAAAAAGTTTCGGCTTTAGTCTCCGATCAACCTGATCAGCGTTGCTTATGATGGCTTCTAGAGATGGTGGCATCTTCCAACAAGGTGACGAATAAAGCAGTGGACTCGAGCACAGTGGGAAGCTCAGATTTTAAGCTTGCTCCGCAACTTGATCCACCGGACCAGGAAGATGGTGAAGGTCCGTGGTTTTCTGGACTAAGGAGACTTAATTACCAGTCGGGCTAGTTGGTTTTCATTCAACTTAAATTCACTTTTACAGCTCAAAATACCACTCGGACGGGAATGAAGCTTACACGCGCAGCCCTTTTTTTTTATTGATATGATATGTAAAGGAGATGTTGGCGCACAAGTCAGGCGCCGGCTACTCCTTTGCCCTTGAGTGAGTACTGAATATACATCTTAACAAAGAAAAAACAAAGAGCAGTACATGGAAAATAAAACACAAGAGCACACATATGTAAAAACACTCTCACACGCACATAACAACACCATCACAACGTATAAGAAAATGTCCGAATACCAATGAATAATGTCTCTGATGATGTATCTGGTCATCATTGAGTCCCACCGGCTCAACAAAGCAGTCAACACGTCTAGCCCTTATGGGGATGAAATCGTTCATGTGGACATAACAGTCACATGCACTTCAGCATTCACACATAACATGCACTTCAGCACACATATATGATGCCTGTCATATAATAGTGCGTATTACAAGTAAGACGTGTGCTTATATGAATATAAGTTCCTTATTTCTTAATAATTGCCAGCAATTCCGCTGTCTTCTAAAAAACGTTTTAACGCTTTTAGAGCGTACTTCTGTAAAGCTCCGGTTGGCCACGGGCCCAGAAGTTTCTTGATACTGAACGGTCTGCGGTCTAATACCAATAGTTCCGATTTAAGACGGCGTCTCGGTGTGTCATGGCGTGGGCAGTCCATAAGAAGGTGACATACATCTTCGTCTACAAATCCACATTCGCATTCGGGAGTTTCACTTTTGCCAATTCTGTGTAAGAAATGTTTTGTGTATGCGGTGCCTAGCCTTAACCGGTGAATAAGTGTTTCGATACTTCTATCTAATGCTAGCGTTATTTTGAATTCAATGAATGGATCAATATGATATAAATCACAGCTCTTTGAGTTTTGGTCAAACCAAGTATTTTTACTCATTCGGAAAGTTGTTGCCTTTATAACACTTCGCAATTCATTTTTCGAAATTGGTAAGAAAACAGTAACATCTTTACGATGTGCTTGTCGTGCGGCCTCATCGGCAGCTGTGTTACCAGGAATGTTACAATGTCCAGGTATCCACTGGAATTTTATCTCATGTTTCGCCTGGCTTGCTTTTGTGAGCTCTTTAAGTGTTTCATATATTACACTATCCCTGATTACCGTCGTGTTTGTACTGGAGAGTGATGATAATGCGGCCTGTGAATCGCTGAAAACTACCCATTTTCTCGCGTCTGCTGCTGAGTTTATATACTTGATAGCATACAGAATAGCGAATAGCTCAGCTGTTGTAGATGATGTCGCGCGAGATAATTTATATGATTCCTGAGTATTGAGGTGTGGTATTATAAATGCTGATGTCAAAGAGGTTGGAATACTTGAGCCATCTGTGTAAACATGTATGTACCCTGGATACCGTATGTGTATCTGGTAAAGCGCTAGTTGTTGAGCAGCTTGAATGAACATGTCTCTTTTTCGGATGATACCATCTACTGACAATTCAATGCTTGGTATTGTAAGCAGCCACGGAGGATAGTCAACTTCAGAGCTCCAAAATTCATTCCTTGGTAATATATGAAGATTGTTCCGTATTGCTTCATTAACATTGCTTTTATCCCTTCGTAAAATCTCCAGTGCCAATGGGTGGTCTTTGGGTTGCGTCTGTAAGCGAAAAAAATGCCGGCATGTTTCGATTGTTCTCATGACTGGAAAGGGTGATTGGCGAGTCTCGGCTATTACGAGGCTGCTGGAAGTCGCTCGTGGAACACCTAGGCAGACGCGCAGTCCCCTAGCTCTCTCCCTCTCTCTCTCAGCAAGAATGAGCTCACAGAGTTGTATACGCGCACACTCAGCTAATCATCATTATGCTGCAATTGAAAATATTTATTATACTCATATGAATCCATCTCGCCAGCTGTTAAAAGTAGCCACTGGTAATGTGATCGGCGGGCAGCCTACTTGAATTTTGTTTAGAAGGAGACACTCTCCTGCTATTGCAAAACGTTTTAGGTATTGTTCAGCACATGAATGCGCTGTTTAGTGTGCATACGTCATAATAAACGCCACCACATTTCCCAGATTCGTGACGTCGTGTAACCAGGTGATATTATGGCACACAGAAACTTTTTTAAAAAATTGCGAAGAACCAATGGCCAACAATGTGCCGTATTGAGAATAGTAAATTCTCTTATTAAATGCGAAGCATTTCTTAGCGAACTTCGGCTACTTTGAGCGTATCTATCTATCTATCTATCTATCTAGCCGCCTACGACTTTGTGCTCTCCTGGCCGTATCGTTAATGGGATTTATACCAAATTTGGTATGGCATAACATGACTGTATGACGAACATAAATGGCTGGTCATATCATGAAAATCATGAATAACTTTTCATGAAAAGTATGATTTACATGCCACGCTCATGGCGCGCTCGCGGCCGTTTCGTTAGCTTGATATACACCAAATTTGGGATTGAGTGACGTGACTGTATGACGAACATAAATGACAGGTGGTAATATGCAAATAATGACGTGCATGTCATGTACAACATGATTTACATGCCACGCTCATGGCGCGCTGACGGCCGTTTCGCTAGCTTGATATACACCAAATTTGGTATTGCGTGACGTGACTGTATGACGAACATAAATGCCAAGTGGTAATATGGAAATCATGACATGTCATGTGCAACATGACTTGCATGCCACGCTCATGACACTCTCGTGGCCGTTTCGCTAGCTTGATATACACCAAGTTTGGTATTGAGGTACGTGACTGTATGACTAGCATAAATGACAGGTGGTAATATGAAAATCATGACCTGCATGTCATATACAACATGATTTACATGCCACGCTCATGGCGCGCTGACAGCCGTTTCGCTAGCTTGATATACACCAAATTAGGTATTGACTGACGTGACTGTATGACGAACATAATTGCCAAGTGGTAATACGGAAATCGTGACATATCATGTGCAACATGACTTGCATGGCACGCTCATGACACTCTCGTGACCGTTTCGCTAGCTTGATATGCAACAAACTTCGTATTTATGGGACGTGACTGTATGACGGGCATAAAAGACGTTTTAATATGGAAATCATGATATGTCATGCGCAACATGACTTGCATGCCACACTCATGGTACTCCCGTGGTCGTTTCGCTAGCTTGATATACACCAAATATGGTATTCAGCGACGTGATTGTATGACAAGGATAAATGACAAGTGGTAATATGCAAATCATGACATGTCATGTGCAACATGACTTGCATGCCACGCTCATGACACTCTTGTGGCCGTTTCGCCAGCTTGATATACACCAAATTTTAAGGTGAAAGCCTTTAATGTCTGATGCTCGCGTCCGCCCGTCCGTCCATCCGTCCCTCCAGCCGTGCCCTGGCACAGTGCCAGGTGGGCGCCGGGGCGCGCAAACAGACGCCGGTCGCGTTGGACTCTACAGCGCTCGCGCTTTGCTTGCGTAACGTCGCATTGCCCAGCGTCTCTAATCATGCAAGGAGGGAAACGCGCGCATCACGTTTCATTCTGACCGACCCCGTCTCAGTGGGCACAGGCGTTCGAGGAACACACTTTGGAATTGACAAATTGTCCGTCAATTTAAACGCTGGAACGCGGATGGCGTCTGCACGATGCGCAGAGCGCGAGAATACGAACGCATGCGAAATGGAGGCAGATTGGTCTCGCGTCTCGCTGTGATTTGAGGTAAAAAATTAAGCGAACATAAGTGGCAGGTGGTAACATGTAAATCTTGGCATGCATGTCACCTACAATGCCACTTACATGCCACGCTCGTGGTGCGCTTGCGTCCAATTCGCAAGATTGATATACACCAAAATTTGTATTTCGCGACGTGGCTGTTTGACGAACACAAATGACAGGTCCTATCATGTAAATAATGACCTGCATATTATGTACAGCATGATTTGCTCCTTGCTGGCTGCTTCGCATCACATCGATTCCCACGGTGCGTGGGATCTGCCGGTTTTTTCTTACGTGGTCGTGCATAGGTAGTCATTACGCGATGCGTTATTTTCGCGTCATTTGTTGCCTCGCATAACTAGCAGGTGCTGTGTGCACGATCCAGTATGTTTCGACCAATCATAAACAGCTAACTACCATTGCGGAAGGATTCAACGAGGGATTTAACGTTAAAATCGCAATCATTTCTTTAAGGAAACATTTTGGTTACACTGTTTGTATTGGCGTATTTATGAAGGTGCCGGAGGGCCCTTTCAGAAAGGTTGTAAATACATATACGATGAGTGTAAACAATGTACTACGTCCCAAACACGACAAATTATTCATTTCTTTAGAGAAAAGGGTTGACAAATTGACAATTAGAGTAATATAACAATAGTAATAATGTTAATATAGCGCTAGAAACACTGTTTGGATTATTAGCAAACAAGGCAAATTACAACCTACACAAGCCTGAATATACGCAAGAAAGTGTAGCACTTATTATGAAGAAGTATACCGGCCGTCATTCATCAAAAAAGACAAAAAAACATGCGTGATCCCTCCATCATAGGAATCAGTATAGCACAAAAGTAAAACGCGCCCTTACAGAGGTAATTGAATATTTACTGTCAATTGAAATAGGAGGGTCTGCACAATCTATATTTTGGTGTTTGCCAGCTACAGCACAGTTTAACGTGGATGCACCCTCGTTGACACTTGGTGGTACGTCTCCATTCCGACGACTAACGTCTGCGGTCAATGATTAAATAAACCATTGTGGTAGCTGGAGATGTTAACGGCCAGAGCGCAATCAGAGAAAGAGGCGTGATAGCCAGAAGACCGTCACATGTTGGATGCAGAAATTGGGCTAAGGTCGCCATCCTGCGGCATGTTAAAGTGGGATTGAACACCACGGTCGGACTAGCGGGAAACGCTAAGCGCGTCCTGTCGCCTCTGTAGCCAAGTCGCCATTCTTCTCGGGGCGAACGTAAGCGAGGAACGTGGTTATTGCATTCAGGTGAGGCAGGGCCGCGTCGCAGAGCTATTTTTGGTTCAGATGGACGCTATGAGCAAGACCAACGCTTGGGCTAAGGTCGCCACCTCGCGGTGTGTTAAGGCGTTGACAAAATTGCACTACTATTGAAACCGTGAATGGGACGGACGCGTAGCAACACGCGTTGGAGGCGCTAATCGTGGAGGGCACTCTAATGACGAATTGGTTTACTTTACCACTCCAACAGGGCGACACCACCTCGCTGACCAAGAGCACTGTAAGAGGAAAGTGTGAGATATAAGAGGCGCTTTTGTAAAGTCGTTAGTCTGTGGCCATGGCGCAGTGGATAGCGTGCTCGGTACTTGTTGCTGCGGAACGAGACATCGTCGGTTCTATGCCCTTTCACGGAACTTTTTTTCTTTAACATCCGATCGTGTACATTTTTTTTCGACGTCATTTCCATGACGGAAATACTTCACTGAAATCTTGGTGGACCCTTGCATAAAACACCTTGGTGTTAAAATTCAGCATATCCCATGTGCTGTGGCAATCGGTTGAAGTAGTCGGCGCACATACGGAGTTCAGATGGTTAGGTAGAAGCGGCAATTGTTCTCTTTTCCGCTTTTTCTTCGTCGCTTGCTGCAGGCCGCCCTTTTTATCTGCCCCTCGCAGACAATACACACATTAACCTGCCCGTGCCGGCGGCTCTCCGTCTTTCAGGTTTTTTTCCTCGCTGACGAACACCCCATGTGTATGTACATATATATATATATATATATATATATATATATATATATATATATATATATATATATATATATATATATATATATATATATATATATATATATATACAGACGCAGGCACCACGGCCTACAAGTGAGGTAGGTTTGCCCCCCCCACTCGCGAAATAGTTGGTACGCCACTGCACTGATGGTCATCAGGGAGCAGGAACAACGTCGCCAGCACTATCCGACACTAGAGACTCGCTTCTCGGCCGACCAATCCCCGTACATGGCTGGCTGCCGACGTTCTCCAGCATTGTCATACGCCGCTGTTCGGAGACGCGGGCGCGTTCAATAAAGGCTGGCGCGCCACGCAGCCTCGAAAATTCGCGGTGCCCCTTCGGAAGCAGAATATTGGATGCTCTGGCGGACGGGGTATGGGTGCCTCCGCATCAAGGTGCTCCGGCGAGGATAGGACGTCTACGGCGACGTGCACCGCAACGCAACGGCGGAAATGAGTTGCACCTCGCCGGACGAGAGGCTGCGTGTACGCGTATGCGACGCGACAAGGTTGCTGCTGCTATTTCCCTGATAGCAACCTCATCGTCGATTACGGTGCGCAAGTGGCGGCCGCAAAAAAACGTGAGGGTGTAGAGATGCGCGCACCTGTATATGTGAGAACGCGTATGCACTCGCGGGAAAGAGGGAGGAAAAAACCAGAGATAAATAGTGGAAAGTTGGCCAGTGTAGTGTTTTTCCTGGATTCCGTTTAAGATCATATGCAGAATTGTGTTTGTTTGTGAGAAATAAATAGCTGCTGGGCAGGAGAAAAGCCGACGAACGATGTGGAATCTGATGGGGATTAATGACGGCAGGCGGTGGTTGTGGAAGGGGTGGACGTACACCTATTTATTCATTTATTAAGGCGAAAGCCTTTAATGTCTCATGCTCACGTCCATCCGGTGTCCGTCCGTCTGTCCGTCCGTCCGTCTGTCTGTCCGTCCGTCCGTCCGTCCGTCTGTCCGTCCGGCCGTCCGTCCGTTTGTCCGTCCGTCCGTCCGTCCGTCCGTCCGTTGGTCCGTCCGTCCGTCCTTCCGTCTGTCCGTCCATCCGTCTGTCTGTCTGTCTGTCTGTCTGTCTGTCTGTCTGTCTGTAATGTAATGTAATGTAAAATTGTAATGTGAGAAGCCTTAGAATGCTCAGACCATACTAATTGCTTATTTTAGGTTCCTAATAATTATATAAGGTGATATCAAGTTTTAAAGTAGATACTCACACTCTGCACGTGTTAAGAAATAGGTGGGCAAAATTTAATTCCGATCTGGTTATCAGAAGTACCAAAAACATGATGTAAAAACTCATGAAGTTGCCCAGAATTGTATCTTGAGAAAAACGCATTTCAAAGGTGTAAGTGAAAGCTCATCTATGCGGAAAAGATTTGTCATTTAAGATGATTTATTCCATCATGAGAGCTTGGCAATCATGGTTATTTTGAGCATGTGACTTTAGTGAACCCCTTATGCGAAACGCAATGGCAAGCAGCCAGGTGACAATTTCCAGGGGACTCTAGACAATCAGGACTTCTTAGATTCTTAGTAGCCACACTGTGCTATTTAAAAGCGATTTTGACCTACTTAGAGCTTTAATTATAATCTTCATTTTTTTTTGTCGAGAAAGTAGAGAAAGTAAGCTTGTGAAAGCAAATAAAAACGAAAATATGTAATTTTTTGAAAAAAAAACGCGTTTTTCGACTCGCATCTCCCCTTAAGCGCTGGAAAGCGGATGGAGTTTGCACGATGAGCAAAGCGCGAGAAAATACGAACGCGTGATAATGGAGGAAAATTAGTCTCGCAGCGTACGCGTTAAAGGGACACTAAAGTGAAACAATGACTTGGTTTAGATTGACAAACTGCACTATGAGAACTCTAATTCCATATGTTTCACTATCATAAGTTCATTAATAGCGGAGAAGATGAAGGTTGAAGTTTTATTTCTAAATTTGGCCCCGATATCTGCGCGCGTGACGTCAGAAATTCTAAATGTATTTTTCGTATTTTCGCCACATTGGCCTCGATGAAATTTTCTGAAACTTCGTGTGCTAGGTCTATGGCACCCACAGATGACAATGCACCTCATTTTTATCGAATTAGAAGCTACGTAGGACTCAGTAGACGCCTTCAAAATCAATGACGTCACAATGTTTGGTGCGGGAATGTCAAGGTGGCGTCTCCACCCGCATTTTCTTTTCGCGTGTTTTCTCGGTTACCAAGCGTCATGTCGCAATAAAAGTGGTGTTTTCGGGATTGTGAAATTGTACTTTACTAATACGCGAAAAATCGTTTTGTCCTTTAGTGTCCCTTTAACTAAAAGCGGACTGCGGGTCTCTGTGTCCAATCGGAGTCTTCTGTTTCTCATTGCCCATTAGCAGCGATTGGCATGCTTCCAGTAGGAAACACCGGTCCATCACTGCGTGATTGCGCCTCCCCAGGTTTCTCTCCTGCGCAACGCCGCGATGAGCGCCAGCGTCAACGCCGCCGCCAGTGTAAGCGTTAGCGCCCGCTGCTTCGCATCTACACATGGTTCCCTTTAGCGGGAGATGGTGTAATTTATTTATTTATTTATTTATTTATTTATTTATTTATTTATTTATTTATTTATTTATTCATTCATTCATTCATTCATTTGCTTGCGTGGTTGCTTGGCTGTTTATTTGTTTGTTTGTTTCTTTCTTTCTTTCTTTCTTTCTTTCTTTCTTTCTTTCTTTCTTTCTTTCTTTCTTTCTTTCTTTCTTTCTTTCTTTCTTTGAACATACTGCAACCCTGATGGGCTGTTGCATGAATGGGTGTGGATAGACACTACGTGAATATAAACAAACAAAATGGAAAGTTTAAAGGAAGATCACGAGTAGGCACAGGCAGAAAAAATTAGTTTTCGATTACACAAGGAAAAAAAAATTACACAATCTCCCGCTAAAGGGATCCATATGTAGATGCGAAGCAGCGGGCGCTAACGCTTACACTGGCGGCGGCGTTGACGCTGGCGCTGATCTCAGCGTCGCGCAGGAGAAAAACCTGGGGAGGCGCAAAGGACGCAGTGATGGACCGGTGTTTCCTACTGTAACATGCCAATCGCTGCTAATGGGCAATGAGAGACAGAAGACTCCGACTGGACACAGAGACCCGCAGTCCGCTTTTAGTTAACGCGCACGCTGCGAATTTTTATTGTTCAACAACGCACAGGAGAAATCTCCCACCGGCACTACCTTGCAGGTCAAGATCCAGTGCCATATATACGGCGTGGCCAGTGAACGGTTGTGCAGCGCGAGCAGTCGGTTTTTTCAACCTAGAAACTCGCTAGCAGACGCTGCCTGCGTCGGAGTCGCGAGGCGAGAGAGGGGGTGCATCGTAGGAGAGGAGAGAGAGGGGGGGACGCGCATGCGCAGTGTGGGTGTGGACGCCGCGGGTAGGGATGCCTAGAGGAGAGAGGGGGGGAGCGTAGGACGGGAGAGAGGGAGGGGGACGCGCATGCGCAGTGAGAGTGTGGTCACCGCGCGGAGGGATGCCTAGAGGAGAGAGAGGGGGAGACGAGGTTTTCTATCTTTATTTTTTTTTGAGGGTTTGCGCATGCGCAGTAAGGGGTGGTCAGGCCGCACACCACCACCACCACCACCGGATTTAACTTCGCCTTTAGCTGCTTCGCATCTAAAAGGCTGTGTTTGAAAGTGTCTGTACGGGCTAAGTAAGGCGCAATGAGTACGTGAGGGTGGCTTCTATAGTGTTAGGTGGTATAGCAGAAGTTGGGTAATTATCTGAATGCGAGAGAAAGTCGATTACTGTGTATGCTTCATATCAAAAATGAAATAAACTTGCAGTGGCGATAGTGAGGGTGCTGGCCTTTGTACGCCGTTGCACAAAGCGGCCTGCTGTACAAAATTTCATGTCGAAAGAAAACGCAATTTTACGGCAAATTTGGGCATCGCTTCTCTGGAAACCTGGCGTCTTCCTCGGAATTCCTTCCGAGCACATATAAGAAGCCCCGCGAATTGAGCAGCTACCATGGATAAATCTGAATATTTGCCGCGATGGCAACTGGCTAAAAACTTACGTAATAAAATCCTATTACATAGTAAATAACATGTTTCGATTTATCACGCACGCTCTCAGCCGAACAGGACTAAAAAGGGGAACAACAGCGTTGCCAGAACCATTTCTCCCTAAAGGCTAAACTATTAGTCCCGTAGAGAGTATTTGTCAGAGAAGGAATGGTTAGTCCCATGCAGTTTTACGAAGCCCAACAGTGGCTCCTTACACCTATTACTGCAGAGAATACATGTTTATCTCTTCATTTGCGCTTCTCATACAAACTGTATGCATTTAAGGCCGGCCACTTTGAGTAATTCACAATGCGATCCGCCTAAGGTGATTGAAAAAATCCAAATAAACACGAGGTACATCCTCTTGGACAAGATGGAAGAAATAAACGACATACAGAAGACGGGGAAGCCAACTGAAAGATACATATTCAGTTTGCGACCCTGCACTGGGGAAGGGGTAAGGGGAGACAGAAAGGTGAGAAAGAGAACAATGAGTGAGAGAGACAGAAGTACAGCCGTAACCTGCAGGGCTCACCATAAATTCCCCAATTTTTTTCATATAGCTTTGACGTATAGCCTCAAATAATTCGGACACGTAATGACGCCTTTTATGAGTCTGTGATTACAAAACACTTAAACGCGCAGAAAAACGGAGACGAAACAGACATCACCAAAACGCCTTAACGTCACCTTAACGTGCATAGCAGTGTCTCCAATCAGAACAAAAACTCACATACCTCACAGGACGCGCGGCTGTTAATTTACTACCTCAAGTCAAGTTCAAATAATGGGATTTGATATTCCAGAGCAGTACGCGTGGGCCGTGAGCGATAGCGAAGTGGGGTAGGATGCCTTAGATTAATTTCGGCAACCTAGGGTTTTTCTGCGAGCGCCCGAAAACACGATACTGGAGCGTACTTGCGTTCCAAGCTTCAATATAATGCGGCAGCCGCTCGCAGTAACTGAACCCGCGGCCCTGAGCTTAGTAGCAAAATGCCGCAACCACTGAACTTCATCGGCTAGGCCTTATGAATAGAACGGAACGATAGCACAACGGGTAAACTTATTTATTGCGTCTCGCTCTGCTTTATGAGCATTTCGTAGCTTGAAATAGCCGGCTCGATATATTATGACTTATTTGCCCAATTTTCTTGGCCGAGAAAACAAGGGCAGCAATAAAGTCGCATGGATAGCGGCCACCCATTAAAACTTTCTGCAGCGTCTTCTACACGACGCCGCGCGCAGCGTTGCAATGACGACGCACAACCCGCTGTTTAAATATAGAACGAGCTGCGGCGGGTAGCTCTGCCAAACGAGCAAGGAGATTCGCGTTCTGCGGCATTATACTATGCTGGATCGGAGATTGCCCTATGAAGAAACACAGATGGCAAGTATCCTGCACGGCATGAGCATCCTCGAGCACAAACATGTATACTTATTATTAAAAGGACAAGCCATGCATATTTATAACTTATTAGGTAGAAGACGAGTTACACTTTGTATTTGTTAATACTTATGTTGATGCCTTGCACTGCATTATTGTGTTATCAATAGGACTATAAGGTAGGAAAAATCGTCTAAAGAGTCCATTAGAAACCGGTGGTCTGTTCGAAGTCACTACAAAACTACACAGTAACCCGCAGAGCATTCGCTACACAACATGCAGAAGCTAACCTGGTGCAGACACTGCTACCTTGGTGCCAGCTTATTGCTGGCACCAAGTACAGGACTGCCGTTGTGTTCCCCAACCTTGCAGGTGTGGTGGGGTGCAAACTTGTGTTCCCCAACCTTGCACCCCACCACACCTTTAACAGTGGAGCTG
>JALIZH010031753.1:0-98079 GCA_030522465.1 Rhipicephalus appendiculatus
ATACTCGGGGGCGAGGTATTAAAATGAATCGCTGTTCCGGATCGACGCTCAGAAAAAAGTTGGGATACGACCAGCGACGAGGCGACAGAAACGTAAGGTAACAATGTCGGCGACTACGAACGGCGTGGCGGCTCTTGTGCTCTTGTTGGCGTGCGTTATCGGTGAGTAGCGAGCCGAGGTTGGCACTCGAATTTCTTTCTATCTATAGACTATTTTCAGTAGGACTGATGGGTGACAACACCTTGGGCTGTTGAACGAATGTTTTCTTACTTTTGTGTATCGTGGCGTGCGTTGATAAGGTCAGGAAACACCGAATGGACCAAACCAACCGTTTCATGCGCATACGTCTACACTAGCGCTGTTCGTTTTGTTGTTCAAAATACAAAACAGCAATCTTAACAGCCCAATATGGCGGAAAACAGGTATCCATAAAAAATGTCTGTACTAGTAAATATTCTGCCACTTGTATAAAAAAAGCACGGCGTGCGACGAAACACTACTTAGCCAGTGCACTGCTTGCCGCGAACTTAAGTCGAAAGGCAGCCTATACCTGTGCAGGCTCGTAGCCAAAATTTTTTTTCGGGGGGGGGGGGGGGGGGGGCATCTGTTGAAGACCTTGAAAACCACCTATTTTCATTATTTATTTTGAGTAAAACACCCCCCCCCCTCCATCCGAATTTCGGGGGGGGCCCGGGTCCCTAGGGACCCCCCCCCCCCCCTGTCTTCGGGCCTGCCTGTGTGTTATAATTTCGGTGCATTATGTGGCATCTACTAGTTACTACTAGTATGTGCCTTTGTTGCTGATGTTGTCGAGCATCGTCTATTTATAATCCGCACTTGTCACGCATTTATTTTTGTGCGCTGACGAGGTGCCACGTACTAAAAAAAGAGAAATGTGGAAAGTGAATTTCAGGTAATCTTATTTGACAAGTTAAGGTAAATTTGGAAGCGATAACAAAGTCGCTGCCGCATCGTACATTGGTTTTATCCCGCACCTGATGCAGTATAAGGTGTTTGCGCAAGAGGTTGCTATAACATAGTTTCCCGCAGAATGAATTTGCGCGGAACGGCAGCGAGGAACTCCGGGGTCAAAAATAAATGTGCTAACCTGTGCCTTTGACTAACATATCTTTATTGCTGTATATGCTACTCACCAAAAGGCAGAAGTGCGTCTCTATTCCAAAATAGAATTTTCCTTTCTTGTCGACACGTGGCCGTCGTACAGTATTGGGAGAGCTAATCAATATTATTTTCTACAATATCTGTTGTACTTATTCTTCATCTAGTGCCTATGTGTTACGGCTGCCGTTTTACTTGCGCATTGTTAGGCTCTTTCCACGATAACTATTTTTCGAACAAGCGAACTTCTGTTACTTGTGGTAAGACAACTCAACTGCTTCTTGAATAGCCGCGTTTGTCCGTCATATAACGTGCCCCTTAATTAATGTCGGGACCGTACGTAAGCCCTTTCTTTTAGGAAGCGACACTGCGTGGTGGCACATGTTTGATGATAGCTAACGAAATATTGGTGGACAAAAAAGGAACGTTTGTCGTTAAGTCATGGGATGCAATACCCGCTTGCGTTTCTGCGAGAAAATATACCACAGCACCTGTTCGAAATTGCTTAGTTAGATTAAAAAAAAAAAAAAACTAGACTTCGAGACAAGTTCGAAGTGTTCACATGAGGGAAAATTCTATGCTATCTTGAGGCACAGGCCATTGTCGGGACATGCATGTGGAGAACAGGTCCGCAGTGATAACAGTACAACGTCGATGTACTTATGGACCGTTTCCAAGCTGCCATGCATTGCATTTGCGAATACATGGTGTGCATTGACATCACCGTGGCCGCCATCTTTGGGTACCAGCTGGTTGAGACGCCACGTGAACTCTTACTCGAACGCGTCGAGCAAGAAACTGTGACATCAGATTAGTGCCGGTGCCCCTTGCGTTCCTTTGTGTTCACCCTTGGCGCGGCTGGTCAACAGAAGAAAGCGGGGACGGAACGACTGGATGTGATTTCCTGCACTGACACTCTAATGAGATAACAAGTCACGATGGCCATGTCTGGGTACCCAGCGCCGAGAACCTGTATGACGTCACATGAACACCTTGAATAGCATCACAAAGACCCTCTGGATGGTGTGGTCAAATGTTAACGATAAACATCAAATTCGACCGGAGTGTGAACTCGGGTTCGAACATTGTGTGGCAAAGAAGAGCAAAAATTTGGACAAATCAGAAAACTATCTAGTGTTGTCGTAGAGGAACAGCGCAGCGGTTTACGACTTTTGAGGCACAGAGTATATGGGGCAGGATTCTGGACAGCTTGAGCAAAATAATTTGTTTACGTGCCTGCAATGCCCGGCACTATCAGCGAATATTTCCTACCCAGTCACCATTGACAGCGCAGTCGACTACACCTTGTGGATATGCATTATAATGTTTTCGGATGCAAGTCAGACATTGCAAAGAGTCGTAACTTCTTTGTGGCGCCTTAATATAGACTTATACTTTTTCATTCTTTCGTACCAGCTTTCCCTTCACATACACAGATCAGCTAAATGGAGACCTCTCTCTGGTTAACATCCCCGCCTATTCTTTGCCTTTATCACTCTCTCTCTCTATCTCGACTGGAATTCGGCAGCTTAAGTCAGGAATTCAACCCGCGACTTGGTCCTTACTCAGCGACACAACGTCACACCCAATAATCGAGCATGGCAGCTGTGGTTGTGAGTATTAGGAATCTATGGTTATCCGCATCCAACTGCTGCCACCAGTTCTTGGACCCGGTGGTTAGCAGCATCGCAAGCTCGTGCCAATCGTTGGGAACCCGGGTCCGGCGTGTCTCGACATTGGTAGCTGGCTCCCGTCGTCGGACCAATAGTCCAACTTTGCAGAGAGGAGAGGCGCTCGTACGAGAAGACCGAGGTTTATTTGCATAGCAGAGATGATGGAAAAGTAGAATAAGAGAGTTTGTACAAAAGGTCTTCGGCTTTTATAGCCCCGCGTCTGCCAACACTGAGGCGCTACAACCAGTGTCAGCCTCTTCCACCAGTACGGTTTCCTGAGGTCTCGGTGCCCCGCATACGAGAAAGGGAAAGGCACCACACAATACACCTGGTGAGGGAATAGTCGAAGACGACGTCTAATAGGGTCACAACCGCACTACACAAAGTCAATGCACAAGGTCAACGCACTTGGAGCTGCTTGATCCCGAGAACTCTCCCGGCGAGGAGGAAGTGCCCGAAAAGGGGAGATGGGGGGAGGGGGGTCGTCATCCTCGGAGGAGACAGCGTACTCGAACACGTGCTAACTTTTATATCTGCCGTCGAGTAGAATAATGCAAAGGTTTGGCAGGATTCTCTTCAAAGCTGCCACCCACGCTGCAATTACCACGAAGAGAAGGGTGTCGACGAATCCCTCGTTGTTTGCTCGGAACCAGTCCACGACGGCATTCTTGACCTGCTGGGCCACGTGGTAGTCAGCCATCTCTAGGAACAGGCGACGCTTTGGAATCCGTCCTGACGAAGTTGACTGACCGGTGTCCGCACAAATGCACCTGCCAGAAGCATTCTAGAGCCGGTCGTAACAAGAGGAAAGCAAGGCGCGCCTTCGTACGTGCTTTGCGTTTTCCTTTCGTTCTCGTGTTATGCCCGCTGATTTACCACTCCTATCGCCTTCAGCGAACTCCTAATTATCCACTCTTCTCCTCTCGTGTCGATAATTGAAGTGCTAATAAGGTTTGTCGAGTCGTTACGAATGAATCCAAGGACAGTTCACTACCGTGTGACGTAAGCGAATATCGTCCACTGCTCTCAAGTATATTACACCCTTAAAAGTGTTCTGCTGTATCGTAAATAACACCATCACTTTTACGGCTTCAAAAAGGCTCATTGTACAGCAGGGAGCTCAAACTATGCGTGGTCACAGTCTTAACTTGAAGCCATATTTTGCGTGCACTAACATGCTTAAACACAGTTTTTTTCATAGAGTTATTGAATGTTGGAATGATCTAGCAGGGTTGGTACTTGAAGTGAATGTACCTTTTTTTTTAGGGGCACTTGAATGACATTACCCACTTATACATCTCGTTTTGTACCCGGTTGTGCCCATGAGGTGGCGATATCAGTTTTTGTTGAAGCACTTGTGATATTACTGTGTAAATTATTTCGTTTCGTATTTATGTGCCTCGCTCCTGCAATAGCCCTGCATTGGGCTGCAATATTTGAAACTAAATAAATGACAGTGGAGCGACGAGATTTTATAGGTTGACGTATAGAGTGGCTGTGAATAGGCCTGAACCAGCGTTGTCATTTTCCACATCATTAGCACTTTTAACGCACGTGTCGAATGAAAAAACTTCCACCTCTGCTTCCATTACTGCAGAAACCTCCCATGCACAGCTGAAGCCTCACTGCAAGATTGAACAACTTCGGGAATGTGGCTCGGACTACGTACCCTTTTGTGACGCGAACCTACCTGCATGAGGCGAAGGATAAATTCGAGGATGCTTGCAAGTAAGTATGATAGGCTGTGTTCTGTTTACAGTATGAATGACCTGTTCTCAACAGTCCACTGCTCTCCTTACTCTAGGACATAGGCATGCGCAGGGTGGGGGGCGAAGATTCGTCGCAGCGTCCCCACTCCCTATTATGTCAATGTATGGGGCTGACTTTGCCCCCTCTTAGGTGACTAGGGGGGGGGGGGCTCCTTTTAACCCCCCCCCCCCTCTGCGCACGTCCATGCTCTAGGAGTCACTGTGATTAACTTCTTGTGATCGAACGTTTCTACAGCGAAGTTGTACATGGCTACGCTCTGAAGAATCGCGTCCATTCACAAAAGCTGCGTGGATCAACAATTTCCAGAGCCGCATACGCGTCGCCCCCCTCGTTACCGCCGATGCCTCTTTCACAATTAATAATATCTGGGGTTTTACGTCCCAAAACCAAGATATGATTATGAGGGATACCATAATGGAGGGCTCCGGAAATTTCGACCATCTGGTGTTTGTTAACGTGCATGCACCGACATCGCACAGTACACGGGCCCCAAGCCTTTCGCCTCAATCAACATGCGACTGCCGCAGCCGGGATTGAGCAGCCAAGTGTCATAACCACTGCTCCACCACGCCGGCTGATATTTCAAAAAGTCTGACACTATTTATACGCATATGCAGTGTATACAGTTCCACCTTCCAAACAAACAGAGTGCGAACAGTACAATGGTATGGAAGATCGAATAAAACACGGGTACGTGAAACGTTGATCAATCATATTTACTTTTTTAAGTACTAACTGTAATTGGTGCTAGTGAATAGTCAAGCGATATACAACATTTGATGTGAAGCTGAAAATGACAGAAGCTCTGGCGGTGATGGAGAGTTGAAGGGACTACAGATCGTCAAACCAGGTCTGTTAAAAATGGAAATGTTAATGTCAGTATGAAATGACTTATTGGGTGCATAAGATGAGGCTCAAAGCCTGGGTTCAAGCCAAGCGACGCCAATGAAATTAATTTCGTTTCATACATTTATTTATTGTAGCGATGATTGTCACACATGACAAAGGGACGGATGGACGGACTGCTCTTTCGTCGAGTCGGACGTAGCAGTGCTTCAGCATTTGAAAGCCCCCCCCCCCCTCCCCCCGCACTCAGTATCTAAAGCAGACATGGACGATTTCACACGTCAGGAAAATTGATATTTCGCGAAAATGTACTGCCAAACTCGCGCTTGCGGTTGTCGCGGGGTGCGGCGACTGTAGGATCGTTCTAGACCCTGACGAACGCTAGGAAGAAGGTGAAAGACGTCATGTTGATGTCGCGGGAAAATATCCAAGAGATCACGATGAAGGACTTCCGTGCGACTAGATCAGGCACTGGGCACAACACCCACTGTTGCAAATGCCAATTAATTGAACCATACGAATGCATTGTACACGCTGTGAAAAACAAATGTAAAAGGAGAACACTTCATGGAAAGGCTTCACTGAATTTTGTGGTAGTGCAATATAATCCCACCCGAGGACAAGATGTCAAGCCGAGATGGCGGATTTTGAGCATCAGGAAACTTTGGGCGAAATTTTACTGTCCAACTTGCGGTGGTCGCGCGGTGCGGCTGTTGGGGCCATTTGCAGATGCTGACTAATGCTATGATGAAGGTGAAAGACGCCGTGCCGATGCCAACCGAAAACAGTTTTCTATGGAAAACCGCAAACTACGACAAAGCTACACGTTTAGGCATCATTTAGACAACTCCAAGAATATTCAGAAAACCTCACTAAACAAATCACAGAGGTGGTTCTGCGAGGATTTTTCATTGATTCATTCATTCATTGACTCATGGCTGCAGGCCTGCCCTTGTTTGCGGATGCATTCGTAACAGATATTTAATAGGCGCCCTCCTAACAATGGTCGTTATCTTGTCCTTTGCTTAAAGAATAAAATGAAAACTTAATTTACTGTTGTAGAACATTCTATTAAGCAGGTTACAAAGAGCGCTGTTTTCGGCAGGCAGCCCAACTCCGAGGTAAAAGCCAGACCTTCCACGGAGGCTTTTAAGGGTCACCTAATCTAGGGCTGCCTTCCTACTTCGGCTCCCTCAACAGTGGAAATGGGATGTTCATTAGCTTGCGCTATGAAAAATATTTGTCGTTGGATTTAGGCATGGGTACATCAGCACGAGGATTTCATTGTTCACATTTGGAGTCTTGTTTGCAAGTACACGTAGTTCCAATTGTACATATGTATGTAGAACATTAATGTTATGAGTGTCTTCAGTACGCAAATGTACACCAGATGGAGAAGTTTGCTGTAGTGTAGAACACTACCGGAAAATAAAATTCTCTTAAACAGGTGGTCTTTACGAAGGTACCCTAGTTTGCCTGTGTTGCGCAAGGTCTTGAGTTAGTGTGAAGGCGCATATGGGCGAAGGTGGGGCGGCAGCGCACAGGTTCGCCACACGCTCGAGTGCACAGGGATTAACAGTCGCCGACTGATATTAGTGGATGCGTGTAACGGCGTTTGAACAGCGAAGCTGTTGAAGCTCGCAGAAAAATGTCCCTGCTCCACAACGAACTATCAGTGTCACCATGAGCGGTATGAGCCACATAATATGGGGAAATCCCACTACTCAACGTTCCCGCGTGGCCTGTGATAAGAATTAATGGGTTATAGAACGAGTACAGAGAGAGAGAGAAAGAAAACGAGACAAAAATATACAACAGAAAAAAGGCACAGTTTCGCCGCAAGGGCGAAGCAATGAATGCGATAGAAACAAATTGGAATGTCAAGTGAACAACGGCAAGTAGATCGAAACGTGCAGCGCGCTGCTCAAGCACAAAGGACTCTCGCAAAGAATACACATAGGACGAGCGCGAACTAATAACGTTCACAGATCGACACTTGAAGCGCGCTGCTCAAACAAAGAAGGATGCATATTAAAGCAGGGAGCGCAAACGAACAACTACACAAGCGAGGAAACATGTACAGTAGACGAGCGCATTCTTAAAAACTAGCCCAGCCATCCTTTTTCCTAAACAAAGAAGGACGCACGAAACGTACGCACAGGTATACGAAGAACGAGTGCGAACAACTATCGCAATTGTTACTTCGCTGTGTTTGAACATAGTACTCCTTTCGCAAACGGGGCCGCTGCAGCGAGCGAAGTGACTTCGTGCGCTCTGTAAATTCAACACAAGCTTTTCCGGTGAAAGAACAAGGCGTACAGCCCCCCCACCCCCTCTCCCCACGATATGAGCGCGCGTGCACGGAATGACGACGCCCTTTAGGGCTAAGTCCAGGTAGTACACGAACTGTTCATCATACAGTCACGTCGCGCAACACCAATATTAGGTGTATATCAAGCGAGCGAAAGAACGTGGAGCTCGCCATGAGCGTGGCATGTAAATAATGCTATGCATGTCATGCAAGTCATTATGCTCCTCTTACCACCTGTCATATATGTTCGTCCAGGGGCGTAGCCAGAATTTTTTTCGGGGGGGGGGGGGGAGGGGTTGGTTCAACCATACTTTATGCATGTTCGTGCGTGCGTTCGTATGTGTGCGTGACATATACACAAGCAAAATTGAAAAAATTCAAAGGGGATTGAACCCCCCCACCCCCCCTTGGCTACGCCACTGTGTTCGTTATACGGTCACGTCACACAACACCAATTTTGGTGTATACCAAGTGAGCGCAGACACCTACAGATCACCATGAGCATGGGTAAATCATGCTATGCAGGACATGCGAGTCATTAGCCTCTTTTTGCCGCCTGTCATGTATGTTAATCATACAGTCTTATCGCACAAGACAAATCTTGGTGTATATCAAGCGAGCGAAATGGCCACGAGCTCAACCATGAGCGTGGTACGTAAGTGTTGACGCACATGACATGAGTGTAATTATTTTTATGTTACCACCTGTCATTTATATTCGTGATACAGTCACGTCTGGGAAATCCCAGTTTTTTTGTTGCAGATCCATTAAGTTAAACGGCCGCGAGCATCCTGAGACCATGACATGCAAAATCATGCCTTACGTGACATGCGTGTCATGATTTGCACCTTAAAGGCCTGACCACACGTGCGCGCTGCAGCGTGTCAGCGCGTGTCTTTCTGACGCGACGTCGCTCCCTCTCCCCATTGGAGAAAGGGCGCGCAGCTTCGCGTAGCCGGGCGCCCTCTCTCTCCATAGGGAGAGGGCACGACACCGCGTCAAAAATCCACGCGCTGACACGCTGCAACGCTCACGCGTGGTCAGGCCTTAACACATGTCAGTTATGTTCGACGTACGCTCTTGTCGTGGCATACAAATGCTGGTATATATCAAGTTAACCAAACGGCCTGCAAGAGCGCCAAGACTGTGGCATGTAAATCATGTCTTTTATGGTATGCATGTCATGACTTTCGTGATATTGAGCTGTCATTTATGTTTTTCATACAGTCGTTTTATACCATGCCCATTCTGGTGTACATCTCATCAAACCAAACGGCCATGAGAGCACAAAGTCGTAGGCGGCTGATAGATAGATAGATAGATAGATAGATAGATAGATAGATAGATAGATAGATAGATAGATAGATAGATAGATAGATAGATAGATAGATAGATAGATAGATAGATAGATAGATAGATAGATAGATATGCTCAAAGTCGCCGAAGTTCCAAGAATTTCTGTGTGACAACGACCGGCGTTATGGGTCCGAAATTATCGAATAGGAGATCGTTCTTCCGTAATAAAAACAATATTTCCAGGTGATTTTTCATAACGCGATCTCCAATATTTCCCCGGAATTCCAGGCTCCTTAATAAAAACCTGTGAAACAAACACCCGTGTATTTTATGATAGATATCGTAAAACAGCGCTCAACACACGGGACGAATGGAAAATGTGACGCACACTTCACCCGTGTTATATATTTATCAGCGCTGTTTATATTTATCATGTCAACCCTACCAACTCACCCAGATATGCCTGCATTTGTCACGCGTATTTTCTCTATGCCTCCTCGGTGTGGAACGTCGTGGGGGTGCCCCGACTGCGGTGGCCTAAACCTAGCGCTTCCCGCCGTTTTAGTGTGCTTGGAAACAGGCCTAAGGTCTCTTTATGTGGAGCTAGAGGCGCTTATTCACTAAATATTTGTAAGCGTCAGCACAACCATGGTCGAACTGGATAGGCGCACAGGCGTTCCTTCTTACGGCCTTCGCAATCATTGCCTTGTCGATTACCACGTGTAGGATGTACCCTAGCTCGGGCAACACGCCGTTTAAACGGCGCTTTGGCGGAGCTAACCGTGGGTGCCGCGTCGCAATGCTACTGCTCCCATCTCCCGCCGCGCCAACGGCGTGTCGCTGTGACCCCACTGAATTGCTCCTATAGTGTGCCTCGATGCGCGCGCCCGGCTTAGTGTCGCCATTCTTTGAAGGGGGTGATTCGCCACGCCGCCATTTTTTTTGGCCAGCGTACCGCGCCTCTCAGCGGAGCCGCCGTAGAGCGGTGAGACGGCGTGAGCACAAATATGGCAGCCGCGCCGTAGCAGACGCCGCAGATGGCCTCACATTAAAGCAGGACAAAGTTCGCATCAAGGCAACCCAACTGCTGCCAGAGTCGTATATGGAAGGATATATATGGCTCTGCTGTGTAAGCACCATAGGTCGGCAAACTCACTCATGAGTCGACTCACTCAGACTCACTCAGACTCAGATCGAGCCGTGAGTCTGAGTCTGAGTGAGTCCGGATGAGTAATATTTTGGTGAGTTTGAGTCCGAATGAGTCCAGTTGAGAAAAAATTTTAGTGAGTCTGAGTCCGAGTGAGTCCGGTTGAGGAAAATTTTGTTGAGTCTGAGTCCGACTGAGCCGTAAGCCCAAAATGTATTTCTTGAGTGAGTCTGAGTGAGCTCAACACTTTTTTGCCGATCTATGGTTCTACTTACTGAACTTCAGCATTACTGTCGGCCGTACGTAGGCTCACGTTTATACTCAGGCCTACTCACTCATACTTCAAAGCAACAGCGTTCATATGTTGTTGACAGCCAATTGTTGACAGCCAAACATTGTTATTATGACGTCACAAAACATGACTTCACATAACGCCATCACGTGACATCGTCGCTTGGCGAATGGCGGGCTTATCATGTAGGCAGTGCAAACAACCCTAGTAGCACCAAATGTTGCCACAACGTTTAAGCAACAATACCTTGGTTTGGGCGAGTTGGTCCATCATTAGAGAAAACTTGAAAAGCGCGAACGACGAAGACGGAACACATACAACAGGACTGGCGCTTCAACTTTGCAACTGTTGCAAGTTGAAGAGTTGCAACTCTTGCAATTGTAACTCTTGCAATTGCAAGAGTTGCAAGTTGAAGCGCCAGTCCTGTTGTATGCGTTTCGTCTTCGTCGTTCGCGCTTTTCAAGTTTTCTCTAATGTTGAAGCAACTTTCTGAATGTTGCGCCAACGTTGTGTCAACATTTGGTGTTACTAAGGAAGGTGATGTGCAGAAACCTTGAAATGCCTGAGATGCCGCAGGCAATCCAAAACCACTCTAAGCGCAGAAAGCTTTCGGAGGCCGGCGGGGGAGGAACAATACGTCGACTGAGAAGAATAAGGAGAGGATGGCTTTCGCGTTCGCGTCGCCTTAACGCGAATGGATAAGTTACCCTGTCAGTGTTTTAAGGCCTGTCCCTATGTGTAACCGCATGTCGCCTAATCGTAGATATACAGACAGGTAAAGACAGACCTTCTCACTGACGTTCCCCTACTATTACGCCGTGGGTGCATGCATACCACCAGCAAGGCCACGCGTCACTGTCACATGCTGCAATGATTAGCCTTATATTTAGCGGCCAGTTGCCTGACGACTGGCCAGTTGCCCTGACGAAGACAAAGCAACCGTCATAGTTCTTCAGTCACTCCTAGACACACCTCGCATGTTCGTCGGCAAGCTCAAATCTCCATACGCTCAGTCCGTACAACAGGTGCTGGATGGTCTATTTCCAGTACTTGCAAGCCCTCAGTAGGCGCCATTACTCGTCTACCTACAGTGCAACGTGATGCGCCCGAGATCCTGCGCTCAGTACTATGGAACGCAGCAGTGTTTTTTTTGTGTGCCCTTTTCTTTCTATCTCCCTATCTTTTAATCCCTCATTCCCCTTCCCCCCAGTGTAGGATAGCAAACCGGGACGCGCGTCTGCTTGACCTTCCTGCATTGCCTTCCTTTTCCTCTTCGTTCCTTCCTGAATTCCACTAAGTTCGGCATCCTAAGGATGACAGACCGAAAATATGAATGAACCAATGAATTATCTATCTCTCCGTACTGTGTCACGCAGGCTGGACGCCAAGCAGATAGCTTGCACGCTCAAGTTCGTCGAGGAGTGCCTGGAGGGTCTACCTCGGGTCTCCGCCCAGCTGGCCATTAAGGCTATGGAAGAGAGCTACGAGGCCACTTGCACCGAGGGCACCGACCAGAACAAACGTGAGTGTCTTTCCCACAATGTAAAAATTATTTGGTGCAAGGAACCGATTACTGAGAAAAAAAAAAGGACTGCATTTGGGTTTATACTAACGGGACCTTGTGTGAGTAGCTACGACAATAAGAATTACACGAGAGGACGGGGCAGAAAGAAAGCAAAAGAACAAGTGAGAAGAAGGTAATGACGCAATTCATCATCATCATCAGCAGCAGCGGCGTGACTACGCCCACTGCAGGGCAAAGGCTGCTCCCATGTTCCGCCAATCAACCCGGTCCTGTGCTTGCTGCTGCCACGTTGTATCCGCAAACGCCAGTCAGGGCGGTAGAAAACTCTTCCTTTCTTCGCCTTGCGTTGCGTCATTACCTTTCGCACAGTATGAACCAACTAGCCCCAAAGCATCTTTCATCAAAAAAAAAAAAAGTGAGCCCAGACTTAGTGTTGGGCGAAGAAGGGATGTTGTGGAACTAAGCGTACGTCAAAAGGAATAACAATTGTATAAAAGATAGGGGCGGTGTTCCTTGGCAGTCGCTACTAAATTAATGCAAGTGAAATGCAAATAGGAGCAAAAAACAACGACAAGCAGTGCAATATGTGATGCAATCGACAAGTGATATTTATGCGGCCCTTCGTATTTTATGATCCAGCATAGCTGTTCCAATGCCCCCCCCCCCCCCACCCACCCCCCACTCTCTGCTTCCCATCCCCCTTGAATGTTTTTGCGCGCAGCGCCAACTTATGGCTTATTGGACAACTCACGAATTCCACCTTTCCACCTGTAAAATTGTCGTTATAACACTCGCTGCGACGTTACTAAAGTTACAAATATTAATATTGACCGTAGGCATTAGCGTCATTCTCATCATCATCAGAAATGCAGCGCGGTTAGTGGGATGCGAAGCGGAAGGCCAGCGAGCCTAATTAATCAGTCAGTTGACATTGAAATGCTACGCACGTTTTCTATATAAGACACGTTTTCTATATAAGCAATGTCGCTGCATCAAAACTCTGCTCCCCGTCTCCTACGATCACCGATGTTCTCAAAAGGAGTTGCGATCGCAGAAAAAACAAAACATGAACGATGAGAAGACGATGACGGTTTTTCACCAAACAACCCGGAACAACAACGTGACCAGCTGGTAATTCTGCGCTTTGTACCTTCGATCAATATCACTGCCGCTGAGCGTTCGTGAATAGTACTAATCATGGACTATCTCAACGGTTTCCTCCTTTTTAGCGCTCGACAGAGCCTTCCCCAGTTGGCACGCACCACGCAAACACGGTCAGGGCTGGTCAGCCATGCGTTGCGAAATAAACAGAGCCGGAAACGCACGCTTAACGACCTGTTCATTCCTTCTCGAGCCAGGCAACCCAGTATAGCCTTGGCTGGCGACAAGCAATTTGAAGAAACAACTTGAACGACTAGACGTAAGGACTATTTCTAACTTGGCGCGCTCACAGAGCAGTCGCGGAGAGATTTGCCGCAGAGCTGAACACTTCAAGCCAGTAGACTCGTCGCTCGTGGAGGCCAATCTCAACTTCGACAGAGGTGGCGGTCTGCTTGGAACGTATGACCACGACATCCCAGGCCTCTCCCATTTCCTGGAATATGCGTGATTGTTAGCTTCCATGACAGATAATATTTTTGAGGTTTTTCGGATATTTTTTTTCTTTTCAAAAGGGAGTGGTCCGGTCGTTTGCTACCTCCCTTTCTGCGTAAATATTTCGCGCTCGTCCATGAAGTATTCAGTTGTTAGACAGGTGCTCTTAAGTCTGGTTTGCGATGGCCATCATGACCTTTATTGCCTTTTTCGGATGCTTTTTCAAAGGAAACGACAGGTTATCAGCTGTGACATAACCAAACCCCGAAGTCCCAGTGCAGGCTGTGCTGACAGGAGATGAGTAGCCAACAAGATCATTCATGCTTTGCTCAAACGCTGCTGCACAAATGAACGAATCTAATATACAGGGTTTACCATCCCCAAAACCACAATATGGATTGTTATGGGACGCCGTAGTGGAGGCCCGTGGACAGTGCACGGACATCACACAGTTGACGGGCCTCCAGCATTTCACCTCCATCGAAATATGTGACCGCCGTGGCCGGGATCGAACCCGTGACCTTCGGGTCAGCAGCCGAGAACCATAGCCACTACACCACCGCGGCGGACAGTGAACGAATCCAGGCGTCTTCCTGCTCGTAACTTATGCGATCACTACCTTTGGCAAGCCGGCTCCGACAATAATGTGTAAAACATCATGGATTCGCCTAAGTTTCTTCTCGAAACTCTTCGGTGCAGAACACTTTCTGGCTTAACGTGTTTGTGCAAATGTGGCCCACAAGGCCGAATAAGGAAACATTCCGTTCTTAAATGCCGTTTATCGTTGACGAGTTAATAATATGACGTGCGTCGCAATCGGTTGAAACATTCTCTTACGAACAGATATAACGTAAGACATTGTCACGAGTGCAGTCGCAGGACTATAGCAGCAGTATATCTTGAACGCTATTTACGAACTTCGCCCAATATGACTACATGCGTGAACAAAACGAACAGAAACTGTGAAGGAAAGCTTTTAGTGCTCCCATAGAACTTTGCATTTAGAGACATCACCCCGATGTTATCATGCTTTCCTGCTGAAGTCGATGAGCGAACGCGAAGTATATTACCCTCCGGAGTCATTTCGGTCTACGACTCGCGCCAAACGGATAATTTTTTCCACGTCGCTATCGTTTTGTTACATAGACTCGATGAGAGCACCCATCTGCTCTAGATATCAAGAGTGTTCCGAACGAACTTAAACTCATGCACTCAATAATCGACGCGAAGATCGGTCGCTTTATTTGCTTCATGGTGAAGAAGCATTTTACGGGGTGTACGCTCTGGACAGTTTACTGACGTAACATTTCGCGGAAAAGCACGTGATGTATTCTTTTTTTCAGTGGTACTTTTACAGAGCTGTTGCGAATGACGACGAAACTTACGTTTGCACCATGAAGTATGCATATACGTTTCTTGGAATATCGAATAATGCTCCTGGAATATCGAATAATGCTCCATTGAAGCTCATTTGAAGTTTAAGATTAAAGTTCGCTTGGCCTTACGTTGTGTGCCAAATGAGGGTTCAGGGCCACTGGTCTGGTGGAGCCCTCAGTGTGGCGCCGAGGGAACATTTCAACCGTCACTTCATGGAGGCCAGGCCACGACTGAATGTTTCTCGCACCTGCATGAGCTACGCGCCGTTGGCTCTTTGCCCTATTCTTTTCTTTTATGGATAGGCTCGGCCACAGCCAGTGCTCCTACTAAAGTCCAGTGGTTGTCCTGTGTGACAGTAGGTTTACAGCGCAGCGACACAACGACACGAAAGACGATAACACACAGCGCAGTGTGTCGCCTTCTTTCTTGTCGCTTTGCCTGAACGCTGTCGGTGTGCTGTTATCGATTTGCAACAAGCCCAAGCCTCTACCCTTGTCCTGTGTGCTCACAGTCTGTAGTGGCTTTTGTTCCGTAAAAATATGGATGAATTATCTTCATACAGCGCCCAAAATTCACGTGATCACCATTACTTTCGCTTTTTTTTCTATATAGATGACGTTACTAAACAGTCTATGGCAGTCAAATTCACGGCAGCGGCGAGACAAGTTTGCACCATCAGTAGTAGTCAAGAATACCTGTTGCTCGCACAACCGTAGACTGGTTTATCCGATGTGATTTTTTTTCACAGGCTTACTGAACCTTATGCAACAGATGTTTGGCACATTTGGTGATACAATCGCGCACAACTTAAACAAGTAACACATTCTTCTCTCTGGATTTAGCTGCTGTCCTTTCAGCACCTGCCTTGATGTCAATGCGGTTATAGATACGATTGATGTTACGAGGTTACAAGGTGTCGGCTCTTCAATATGAGAGGCATATAAATTCAGATAGATGTGCTATCACACTTTTCTCTGCTATCACATGCTGATAGTGGCCATCAGTACTGAGGAAGTGTCCACGTGCTTTCCAAAGAAGTGGCGAAAACAGAGAGCACGCGCATCCGCTATTTTGCCTCGATATGAGATTACATTCGCGCTTTTTAATTCAGGCATTCTCTTAACACTATTGCGTCGTGTCATTGATTACGTTTACCAGATCGTCGAACGGGAAGACCTACATCACACAAATCTTCGGCAGTTGTGATATCTTGCAAATGAGACGCATTAAATGTCAAACTCGCATCGTTCTATGTCCAGGCATAGCTATGATACTGATAGTAGTGCCTACTATGTCGCACTATGCCTCCCTCTCGACGACTGTGTCTCAACTTGCTTCGTTTGTTTCTGTTGTAGTCTACCATAACGCGGTGAAGTGCCTGAACTCCGTCGGAACACAGCTGCACAAGTGCATGGGGTCTCTCAGCAACTTGCTTCAGCGCGGCACAAGCAAGGCACCACCGAAGGAGGTCATCCACTACGCGTGCTGGTAAGCTGAGATTACAATTCTTCCATATGTCGAGAACTGTCGTTTCAGTTGCCCTAGGCAAAGGAAATAGAAGTTCTGGCGTTTAATGCTGGACAGCGCTTCCTTTACAAATGCGGTTTTCTGTTGTTTGCAAGCGTCTACAACAGCACCAAAACCTACTCTTCATCAAGTGGAAGGAGCGATAAGGCAGGAAGGCTATAATCTTCATAGCATACACGCGGCCAAGTGTGACAGAGTTCGCAACATAACCATGTGTGGACGCTACTACTGAAGCTACTCTGCCCGAAGAAGACGTACCTTGCGATCACGCGCAGACACAGGGCCAGAAGCATGACACACAGAAAAACATGATAGAAAAGACCCGCCACAGTTTCAAGCGGCGTTGAGTAGCCATGTAGCAAATATACGCAGATGTCATTACCCGTATTGCAATCCGTTATTCTGTATTTTTTTCATTATTCTGTTTTTTCTTCTGCCATATAGCCCTCTGCAACGGACTGTCGTGTATACCCGCCTGTCACGAATTCATTACTATGAGCCTTTTTCCTGGGTTGTTTCCATCCAATAGCTAAACTTACCTTGCTTATTTGAACGAAGGAATAAACTGCGCAGATACGGGACGAAGCAAAGGAAACACACGAGGACGGGTGCTGGCAGCCAACTGAAGATTTATTGAAAAGAATCAGAATATATACATGAAAAACGAGAAAGGCGGGAACAAAGAGTAGGTAAAACTTTCAATCATGGTGGTGACGTCAGGTAGCGAACTTCGCTGTCTAATAGATCAAGAGGCGGCACGCTCATACATAGCTCCCCTTTTTCGCTGATAACAAAGGCCTTAAATATCTCTCTAGCTCGCCTGTGACGATAGCGTTTAAGGAGGGTGACGTCAGACAGGCTGGGGAGGCATCCGTTCTTGGCACAATGTACGGCGAGATTGCTTCCAACACCTGTTTATAAAGATTTATCATGTTCTCGCAACCGATCATTCATGCACCGCAAAGTCTGTCCTACATGCACCTTTCCGCATGAACATTGAATCTCATAGATGACACAAGTCGCAAACTTGACGTAGGGCTTTGTGTGTTGCTTGGAACCCGCGAAACTTATTTTTCTCTTTTTATTCACGAGGCGACACATGTGACCCAGCCTTCGTGGGCGCTGAGAACACTACCTGAGCCCCCACACGTCTGGCTGCCTTCTTGATGAGATGCGACATACCGTGGACGTAGGGAATGACCACGACATTCGTCTTTTCTAGCACAACGCCCATGCACCGCCGTCAGTAGAATTTCCGCCAACGACATGAGGATACGACGTGGGAAAACCGGCAGCTGTCCAGTCTCTCAATCAGGCCTGAAAAGCAGGGCTGAACCAAATGTGCTCTCCTCAATTGACAGCATACAGTTTCTTGACCTAGTTCTTCATTTCCGACCTGACCATGTTTGTTTGGAATATGCGCCCCGCTCAAAGAAGAGCCTGTTGTCCTTTGGGTTAGCTCATTCAAAGACGGTAAACAGGGGCATTGCCCTGTCCGCCATGCGAAGTGCATTACTACGTTCCATGCGCATATTTGGTTCAGCCCATCTATTCAGACCAGATAAAGAGACTGACCGCTGTCGGTTTCCCACGTGGTATTGTCATGTTGGCGGAAATTCTACTGACGGAGGTGCATGGGCGCGGTGCTGAAAAAGATGGGGAACCCGTCCGCAATTGCGCGGTCATTCCCTACGTCCACGGTGTGTCGCATCGCATCAAGAAGGCAGCCGGACGCGCGGGGGTTCACGTAGTGTCATCGGCGACCACCAAGCTGGGTTGCATGTCTCGCCTCGTGAATAAAAAGAGAAAATGAAGTTTCCACGTGTTCCAAGCAACACACAACGCCCTTCACCAAGTGTGCGACTTGCGTCATCTGTGAGGTTCGATGTTCATGCGGAAAGGTGTATATAGGACAGGCTGAGCGGTGCATGAATGATCGGTTGCGAGAACATGATAATTCTTTACAAACAAGTTTTGGTAGCAATCTGGCCGTATATTGTGTCAAGCACGGATGCACCCCCAGCTTGTCTGACGTAACCCTCCTTAAACGCTATCCTGACAGGAGAGATATTTAAGGCCTACGTTATCAGCGAAAAAGGGGAGTGTATAAGCATGTTCCCTGACCCAGAGTGGGTCAGGGAACAAACGGGGGTTAAGGATATCATAGTTGAAATCAAGAAGAAGAAATGGATATGGGCCGGGCACCTAGCACGTCGGCAGGATAACCGCTGGTCATTAAGGGTAACTGAGTGGATTCCAAGAGATGGCAAACGCGTGAGGGGGGAGACAGAAAATTAGGTGGGTAGATGAGATTAAGAAGTTTGCAGGTATAACGTGGCAGCAGAAAGCACATGACCGGGTTGATTGGCGAAAAATGGGAGAGGCCTTTGCCCTGCAGTGGGCGTAGACAGGCTGATGATGATGATGATGATAAGCATGCCATCTCTTGATCTATTAGACACCGAAGTTCGCTACCTGATGTCGCCAACAATATTGAAATATTACCTAATCTTTGTTCACGCCTTTTTCGTTTTTAATGCATGTATCCTGGTTCCTTTCAATAAACCTTTACTTGGCAGTCAGCGCCCGTCCTCGTGTGCTTCCTTTAGTCCATGCCGTATCTGCGCTGTTTATTCCTTCTTTAAAAAACATGTACCAACCAGCCCACCTTTCACAGCTTCCTCTTTGAACCACTGACCTCGTACAATTTTAATACGCTTTGAACCCAATAGCGTCTGTGCAGTGAACTTCTTGCTGTTTGGATATCCTAGCATTACATAATTTTGTTCCTGAGTGGTTTCCGTACTTTCATGGAAGCAGACACGTGCCTCATCCTATTGAGAATACTGCATTCGGTACGTGTCATCCTGACGAAGCCAGCTCCGACTTCATCTAGAAAAGTGCAAACCTTGTGTTATCATATGAATTTAGCATTACGATTCCTATGTTGCCGTATTAGCAAGCCTGCATATCTTTTTCTCCAATACACAGAGTATGTTGTTCAAGAGACGTAGGCGCCATGGCACAGCGCCGACCATTCATAGTAACAAGAATCCAAAATACTGACACTTACAAACGTAGCATATAAGCTGATAAATTGGCATTTAATGTTATCGCAGATTATTCTTGTAGGCAATCCAGAACAAATTCACGTAAGCACGATGCCCAGTCAGATAACACCAAAGCTTACACGAAGTCCAGTCATCCAGGCCCGGAGTACGTGGACATATGATGCGACATTTCCGATCAACTTATATATGGATAAGGGATGTTCAAAAGAGTAGATTAGGCATCCTTGTTGGCCGAGATCTGCAAGCCACTGCACAGCTTTGGGAAGACGACCATCGCATTCGGTAATATTATAGTCTGATACAACTTTCGAAGACTGTGGCATTCCTTCCTCAAAGGCGGATGAACACAAGCCTAAACCAATGGGCGCGCACTCAGCTGACATCATGAGCCGCACAGCCGGTGACTCCATCCTCGGAAAACAGCCGAGTGCATGAGCGGTACTATTTATTTAGTCGCGGAGGCGATTGGCTACTGCGCTTAGGTCATATGGGTGGGGCCTCTCCGGAATTCTGAAGTTGTACGCGTCTATAGTCGCCATTTCATCGACTAAGTTAATATTTTTTTTTGTCGATGCTAATTTCGTTTTCTTTGATGAATATCCCAGATAACAGAAACGAACGCAAGAACTGTTCCCTGAACACTATTTCTTCGCAGCGGGTACCACGACGCACTGCAGTGCGTGGAGGATTCCGTTTCCAGCTGCGACACGGACCACGGCAAGGAGTTCATGACGGGAAGTATGGAGAGCATCTTCGGCGAGACCCTCAGCCTGGTGTGCGGCCAGTACTCGCGCGGCTCGGCTGCGTGCAAGCAGCTGCCGGTGCTGCCCGAACTCGACGCCGGGGAGACCAAGATCAACAACGTCATCGAGTTGGCCGTGAGAGTAGCTAGTTCGTTGGGCAAGAAGTAGGCGCTTGGACTTTCGCTACCCACACTTCACACGGGCCTACGCTACATTTTCAACTTAGGTCATATTTTTCATAACTATCCTGTCAGTGGAACGTGCCCAAGTGATGCCCCCCCCCCCCCCCGTTCATGTCTTTTTCATACATTGCAACGCATTCCCCAAAGGTTCATGTCTCTATGCCGTAAGGGGATGTGAATAACCCTAAACACGACTTACGGCCTTAATTTTTCGCTTTTTACAGCTGTGTTATCATATGCTGCTGGCCGAAAGGTGGTAACTGCCGTATTAGTGCAGCCATGCTTTGCCACAACATTTATGAGTGTGTATCACGCCGAGGTAATGCGCATTAAACGAAGGAATCTTTTTATTCTGGAGGTCTACAATAATAACCTTATCGCGCATTAAGAAAGGAAAGAAGGCGAGTGTAACTATGGAGGTCCGCTACACGAAATTCTCGTACTCAGCAGCAACCGTACTCTCAAATAAGTAGGTGTTGTGGCGTTAAACATCACTGGCTTTGGCTGATGAACGCTTACTGTTTGCTAGTCTAATCACAGAATCCTCAAACGACCTGCACTGAACACATTCATACGACATTCATTAGGTGCGACTGTGTCGTACTCAATAAGAAAAGCTGATGTAGATAAGGTTTTGCCAAACGCGCTGGATGCATCACAGGGACTTGGATTCCTGGCAAACGAAGAGTCCAAGTTTTTGTGCAGGGGCACGTTGGCCATGTGCCTGCTGAACGTTGATCAAACGGAAAACGTTTCTAAGGCATCATGAAGTGTGAACGGTCTGAGAATGCAAGAGTATATTTTCAAACAAAGAAAATCGTCACCAAATAAAAATGTCTACAAGTCGTTTGCCTCGTTTGTTCTTAGTGTACCCTCAACACTGCATTGATTACGTCTACCAGCTTGCAACTTATATAGATAACCTTAGTTTATGCCAGGGCTGGGCAGTATCGAAGATACATGTATCTTAGATACTATCTTAAATACTCTTTGGGTATCTTGTATCTGTATCGCGATACGTCTCGCAAAACGAGTATCTGTATCTGTATTTCCGATACATTCAATAATGTATCGTATATCTTAAGATACAAGATACTGCTATCTACAAGATACAAGGATAGCAACGCCACTCTGCGAAGCAACAAACGTCGGCTGAAATCTGCCTCTCAAGCTGATACTGCTGCCGCTAAGCCACCTCAATAAAGCTGAAGGCAGAGATATTCCTTTGTCTTTCCTTCAGAGTGTTCCAGTGAGCATAGGAAATAAGGTGTATACGCGTCTTTATTGGTGGAGCAGAGTCACAGGATGGCGCTTCAGCCATCTCGACAAAAACAAGCGCGTGAACGTCTACGTCCAGCCGACCTTTTGTTTCTCGATGTTTTATTTCGTTTTAGCTGTGTCAGTGCCATGAACCTTGTTTGTAGCCACGGCACTGTGCTGCGTGCTCCAATGTACGCGGCGTCTTTCGCTCAAATTCGGTTGCGGCTAAAGTGTCCTTATTGAAGTTTGTCTTGCGTGGTGCTTTGTTACAAATTCTCAAAAATGCAAGAATGGGGTTGCTTTGCATCTCCCTGCTTTCACAGAAATTTCAGAGATCTCGTCGATGTAAGCTTGACTTGAACTGTATGTGGCTTACATGCAAATTAGATTACAACAACTGTCCCTCTACCGGTGTCGATGCTATATGCAATAGAACAAGCATTTACGTAACAGATGCTATTTTGGCGTACTGTATCTTCGTTCCTTCGTGCTAAATTATGCATGAAGTTCTTTGATGATAGCTTGATTGCTCTCTTTGCTGTCCGCCGTTTGCATTCCACACATTACCCAGGCCACTGTGTAGTTTTTTTTCCCAATGTTGTTAACTGCAATAAGTCTTTAACCTCCTCCTCTATTCCTTCTCTTATTTATTTTTATTTTTAATTGTGTGCGTCATTGCTGCAATTTACATATCTGCATTCCATGTGAGGTTACTGTCCAGGCGATGTTAGCGCAAATGTAAAATAATCTGAGCGTGCCTAGTACCTACAGGAACAAAAGTTCTGTTTGCGATTTAATAAAACAGCGAGATTGAGTTTACGCTATAATAATGAAAATTATAACAACAAATCTTAAAGACATTAGAAAAGGGATTTTTGAAACATAACAACCAAGTACTATGTTTTTCTCATCAGCGTCCTCACGAGCCTTTTAATGCTATTTTCCGTGGGCACTGAGTTTTTTTATCTGACCTTAACACCTAAGTTGACGATACATCATGCTCCATTTTCATAGCTTTTAGGGGTGCAGCTTGTATCCTGTTTATAAAGGGTGTCACGTAACCGGAACCAAATATTTGCAAAGAAGAGGTTAACCTCAACTGAATAAAACCAACGATGGGGTTTACGGCCATGTGGCTCTCATTAGGGTATTTTTATATTGCGCTTAATTTCTTAACTAAGATGAAAAATGTAGCATTTCTGTTCTTTATTTTTGGGCCAAGTGCGTTTCTTTACGTTTCAGAGGGCATTCTAAAACGACAGATCTGATTTTTTGTGGAAAAGTAAATACGCTTACGGACAAGGTAAGACTCTGCACCAGTATTTGTGCCATCTGGCGGAGGCCTTCTTATTGAAGTTCTTGCAATTAGACGGCAACCCGCTAGCTGGTCGCCAAGTAGAGCAGCGACACCCATCACATACAAAAGTGCCAAGTAAGCAAATGCCAGTGACTTCTGTCGGAATGAAACTAATATACATTAAGCAAGAAAAACATAACTTTCGGGATTTAAACATATATTTCATTAAATAAACAAAGTTGGTCGCAGTTAAGACATTTTCAAGCAAACACTTCTGTACATACGTATCTGCAGCGTCATTATATACATCTATAATAGCAAATTTACAAATGTATCGAAGTATCTTAAGATACAATTTGGAAGTATCGTATCAGGATGCATTCATTCCGGAAGTATCTTGTATCTGTACCTCCAATACTTCTTGCCCGAGTATCTTGTATAGTATCACGATACAATTTCAAAGTATCTTTGCCCAGCCCTGGTTTATGCATACAAACAACCACTTTGATTGATGGTTGAGCTGTCTGCGTTTATTAGTGTATTTTAACTGGATTGGTTATACTGAGATAAAGAAAAGAAGGTGCCAAAGCTTCGAGTCCCATCATTCGTAAGCATGCCCACTTTTTTGACGATGCGAAGGCAGCTGAGGTACAACGTAACTTTTGGCTCCACGGCAGCAAGCCTATCACGTTGTGCGGAACGTGTGATGCGGGACGCGGGATGAGGCTATGGCACTTGACGGGGCACACCACGACGTAGAGTAGAAAAAATCATAGCTACCGCATGGCTTTACTTGTTTTCTGCGAAATGACAGCATGGGCGTAGAATCCGACATCCATTTTGATGGCCAGACTACCCATCAGTACTTTCAGAGCAGCGGTGGCTCAAGGATAGGCAGCTAAACGCTGTGCCTTCAGGTAGGAGGACCAATCATGCAGTGAAAGTTTAATGTCGTTAAGGCCTGGATGACCAGGTCCGTTGCATTACCTCCGTTCTGCAATGCTCGTGTTGTGAGGATTGCGGTCACTACTTTACTAAACATGCCTGCAGTTCTCCGCGCGTGCTTCACGTTCTGGGAGAGCAAATGGCCGTACGACAACCACAAAGGTTACGTTACTTGTTATACAACCAGAAAATAATTTGAGTCACCTGAGTACAGTTGCAGGCGGGGTTGGAACCGTCCGGGTATTAAGAGCATTCTGCGGACTTCGAGTAAATGTCACCGGTCCCGCCTAGACTCAGTGGAAACGTCAAATATTGAATTTTCCAATTACTTCTACTAAATACCAACCAAGAAATGAGAATTGCGGTATATTACTCGTGCGAGCTTGATTGCATACCATCTTATTAAACAATACCCTGTAAGTTATGTATACAAAGGTGGTTTTTCATGGTAATTTATCTGGTTTGGTTTAGAGTGTAACCTATATACTTCTATGTGTAATAATAGACATGATATCCAATTCAATACAATACTGTCTAACAAAATGGGGCAGAGGCTGTGAAGTGAATGTATTCAAAATTCACACCTATTTAAAGCCAACTAGCCACTGCTTTTTTTTTCTAAGCGGCTAATTTCAAGGCAAAAAAATCACGCATCTCCACGAAGTGAATCATGACAAGTGGGCCAAGCTCTGGGTATCGTATGCGTGAGTAACCGTACGTTACCCGAGCTTTGCCCCACATAATGTAAATTGAGTGACATAAAAGAGTCGACGACAAAGCTAGGTCCTAAGGTCCACAATGTCTACGTTCAACTCGGCGACTAGTATAAAGGGTCTGGGCTTGTAGGTGTTTTATATTGTTCAGTCACAATTGTTATTGATATTAGTCTATCGTTAAACTTTTTTTGTCTCACATCCACGCATCTCCCCGTGACAACGGACACCGTCGACGAACAAGCCTCGGCCCTAAGGTGCTTCGCCCCTAAAAACATGAAGGACGCTTGAGCATTCGCTTTCAAGAGTATAACACGATAGTGTAATCGCAACTGCTAGCCTAGCTTAGCTTCGCGGTGGTGACCAAAACCGCACCGCAAGGAAAGCCAAAGTGCGAACACCCTCCAGGTCCAATATCCATACATGCGGCACGACGAAACACGGCCACACGGCGGGGTTATAGTATTTAAAAGTGAGGCCGTGGGCCCTATGCGCCAACTCGTGGGTGTTGTGTCAAGCCGCTGAAGAACCTCCGAGATGTGCGTACCACCAACGCTATATGGTGTACATAAATAGCTCACCGTTAGTATGGTTGATGTTGTATGCGTGAGTAACCGTACGTTACCCGAGCTTTGCCCCACATAATGTAAATTGAGTGACATAAAGAGTCGACGACAAAGCTAGGTCCTAAGGTCCATAATGTCTACGTTCAACTCGGCGACTAGTATAAAGGGTCTGTGCTTGTAGGTGTTTTATATTGTTCAGTCACAATTGTTATTGATATTAGTCTATCGTTAAACTTTTTTGTCTCACATCCACGCATCTCCCCGTGACAACGGACACCGTCGACGAACAAGCCTCGGCCCTAAGGTGCTTCGCCCCTAAAAACATGAAGGACGCTTGAGCTTCGCTTTCAAGAGTATAACACGATAGTGTAATCGCAACTGCTAGCCTAGCTTAGCTTCGCGGTGGTGACCAAAACCGCACCGCAAGGAAAGCCAAAGTGCGAACACCCTCCAGGTCCAATATCCATACATGCGGCACGACGAAACACGGCCACACGGCGGGGTTATAGTATTTAAAAGTGAGGCCGTGGGCCCTATGCGCCAACTCGTGGGTGTTGTGTCAAGCCGCTGAAGAACCTCCGAGATGTGCGTACCACCAACGCTATATGGTGTACATAAATAGCTCACCGTTAGTATGGTTGATGTTGTATGCGTGGTGGCCGAGCAGCTGAACGCATCGCGCCACGGAGCAAAGTGTTGCAGCTTCGAATATCCTGTCCCACTGCAACCGGAGTTTTTTTTTTTTTATTTCCTTATTTTCATCCACATCAAATTTCCACTCATGGACAACGCTGATGTTTTTCTCACAACCAAGGACGCCGCCGCCAACTCCAACACCGGAATTGCTGCGAAACATGCTCTTCAACGCTATCGCGTCGAAAATTGCTGTGGTTGAAAGCGGTTAAACAATGTTTGCAGAATGACAGTTCGCCTTTTATCGGCCCTGGCTACTCGATGCTTCTGGCAGCACAGGTGCAATCGCTCAGCCACTAGTGCCTGTGGCCGTGTCAGCACGAATGACTGAGTTTGAGCCACTGTTCCTTTTAAATGCGAATGCATTTCATAGTCGGGCTATGTCAGGCATCCGGCGTTGGCGTTGTCCGCGGAGGAGGAGGAGGAGGATAGGTTGAGTAGGTGTGCGCGCCGGCAGGTGTTAGATGTGAAGCATCTTATGGCGAAGCTTAATCCGGTGGTGGTGGTGTACGGCGTGACCGCCCTTACTGCGCATGCGCAAACCCTTTCAAAAAAAATAAAGATAAAAAAACCTCCTCTCTCCCTCTCTCTCCCCTAGGCATCCCTCCCCGCGGCAACCACACCCTCACTGCGCATGCGCCTCCCCTCCTCTCTCCCCCTGCTACGCTCCCCCCCTCTCTCCTCTAGGCATCCCTGCCCGCGCCGTCCACACTCCCACTGCGCATGCGCGTCCCACCTCTCTTCTTCTCTCCTACGCTCCCCCCCTCTCCCTCTCTCGCCTGGCGACGCCGACACAGGCAGCGTCTGCTAGCGAGTTTCTTGGTTGAAAAAACCGACTGCTCGCGCTGCACAACCGTTCACTGGCCACCCCGTATATATGGCAATGAATCTTGACCTCCAAGGTGGTGCCGGTGGGAAATTTCTCCTGTGCGTTGTTGAACAATAAAAATTCGCAGCGTGCGCGTTAACTAAAAGCGGTCTGCGGCGGAGCTCGGCGGAGCTATATATGAAAAAAAATTGAAAAAATATATAAAAAAAATTAAAAAAACAAGAAAAAGCAAAAAAAAAAAGGCGCTGCGCCGTGCTCCCGACCGGGCTGCAGAAATTAGGCGCCTTTTCCTTCTTCAAACCACAACCACCATATATAAATGGAGTGAAGCGCGCGCGAAATGCATTCGCATTTCCTCACGATTCCCTTCGGGGAGGTGGGGGCTTTTTTTATTTGTGCACCGACGACACGTGATGCGCGTGGAACTAAGCACTTGATCAATCAGCGTCCGCGCGAACTCATCGACGAGAACTTTGTGCCATCTCACGGACAATGTGCAAACGTATTAAATCTGCGCTGACGCAGCTGCCGTGACCTTGGCTGTTCTTGAAGTACAGAATCATGCAGCTTGAAGTTTCCCTGGCCCGTACCATTATGAGAAGAGCGTTGCTCGAATAACTAAATGAGTTGCACAAAATATGCACATTATTGGCTTCAGAAGTTAAAAGGGCCCCACAACACTTCATCAATATTTTTCGAAAGCATTGGCGATCCCGAGAGAGATATCCGTGTACAAGTGAGCTAAATTATTTTGAACTCCTCGTAGCAGATATTTGAGAATTTATTGTGAAAAAAATTACACCATCTCCCGCTAAAGGGAACCATGTGTAGATGTGAAGCAGCGGGCGCTAACGCTTACACTGGCGGCGGCGTTGACGCTGGCACTCTTCGCAGCGTTGCGCAGGAGAGAAAACTGGGGAGGCGCAAAGCACGCAGTGATGGAGCGGTGCTTGCTACTGGAACATGCCAATCGCTGCTAATGGGCAATGAGGGACAGAATACTCCGACTGGACACAGAGACCCGCAGTCCGCTTTTAGTCAACGCGCACGCTGCGAATTTTTATTGTTCAACAACGCACAGGAGAAATCTCCCACCGGCACCACCTTGGACGTCAAGATCCAGTGCCATATATACGGGGTGGCCAGTGAACGGTTGTGCAGCGCGAGCAGTCGGTTTTTTCAACCAAGAAACTCGTTAGCAGACGTTGCCTGCGTCGGCGTCGCGAGGCGAGAGAGGGGAAGAGCGTAGGAGAGGAGAGAGAGGGGGGGGGACGCGCATGCGCAGTGGGAGAGTGGATGCCGCGGGCAGGGATGCCTAGAGGAGAGAGGGGGGGAGCGTAGGAGGGCAGGGAGGAGGGGAGGCGCATGCGCAGTGAGGGTGTGGTTGCCGCGGGGGAGGGTTTCCTAGAGGGGGGAGCATAGGAGAGGAGGGGAGGCGCATGCGCAGTGAGGGTGTGGTTGCCGGGGGGAGGGATGCCTAGAGGAGAGAGAGGGGGGAGAGGTTTTTCATTTTTATTTTTTAGATGCGAAGCATCTTATGCTCGGGGCTCTGTCCGTCCCGCGTCCGGCCACTGTCATGAAGTATGGAAGCACCCATTATGCGAACCAGAACACTGTAGTAATATGAAGGCCGTCAACCCTAACACAGTCATCAGAGTCATGGCCGAGAGCACAGAGAGGCTGCTTAGCAATGGCTAGGCAGGTGGTGTCTGTCACCCAGGTTGACCCCATTCCTTGAGTCATGGCCGAGAGCACAGAGAGGCTGCTTAGCAATGGCTAGGCAGGTGGTGTCTGTCGCCCAGGTTGACCCCACTCCTTAATTTTGCTTGCATGTGTTTGGAGGGGGGCTTAGTCCGTCCCTCCTTCCCGCGTCCCACACCACCAGAGCGCATGCGCCTCCCCTCCCCTTCTCTCTCCTAAGCTCACCCCCTTTAGTTCAGTTCAGTTCAGTTCTCTCCTCTAGGAATCGTCTACTCTACGGAGCGGCCCCCCGCGTCCCACACCCCCCACAGCGCATGCGCGTCCCCTTCCCTGTGCTCTCCTACGCTGACCCCCTTCCTCTACTCTAGGAATCATCTACTCTACGAAGCGGCGCATGCGCGTCCTCTCCCCCTCTCTCCTCTTGGAATCATCTACTCTACGGAGCGGCTCACGCGTCCCACAGCGCATGCACGTCCCCTACCCCTCTATCTCCTCTCCTAGGGTCCCCCCCCGTCCTTTGCTCTAGGAATCCTCTACGAAGCGGCGCGAACGACAGGTGGTGTGACAGCTGCTTACTCCGCTGGGGGGCGCCACGGTAGTTCCGCGGTATGAAAATGACGGAGCGCGCGCGCCTCATTCTCTCTCCTGCGCAGCGCCGCGATGAGCGCCCGGACCACTGCCGTGAAATGAGAGCGGCGACGTTCCTCCCGCTCAAGCTAATTATCTCATCGCTGCTTCGCATCCACACATGGTTCCCTTTAGCGGGACATGGGGAATTTTTTGAAAGGGTTTGCGCATGCGCAGTAAGGGCGGTCACGCGGCACACCACCACCACCACCACCACCACCACCACCACCACCGGATTAAGCTTCGGCATAAGATGCTTCACATCTAAAAGAGCGAAAGATCTCTCGAATAAGCAGAAGCCCCGCCTCCGTAGCATTCGCTCAACTGTCAAGATAAGTTGTCACCGAGCATAGTCGTCGAGCAATTCGATGGCTAGAAAGGCTGGGCGGGGCTATGTGGTGTCAGCCACGAAAACAGCTCATAGCTGCCACTGCGACAGTTCGCTACGCTGCGCGGCGACACTTCGCTTGTGTTACTGCGCGAGTAATCCGGCAGCTAGCAGCCGATTGCACTTCCAGTTTCGCTTTTGCTTGCTCGCAGAATTCGTGACAATTCAGGCTGACGGCACCTTACCCTAGCAAAGACATTGCACATAACTTGCCCGGTATTTCGGGAGTCACTTTCTGTTACAATTCGAGTATATCTTTGTCCAAGAACGAAACGCCGAGACTGCTCGAACAGTCCTGTCGGCATGGGGGGACGCCATGCTTACCGCGAAAGCAGGCGTGCGGAAAACGTAGTGCTGTCCAAGAAATGAATATATTAGTGTATAATTGTTTAGCACCAACGGCTTCCCGTACTTCTTTTAATTTTGTAATGAGGAAAGCCGTATTTATTCGAGCTAGGTAAGACTGAAAATTGGACAATAAATATAGATACAATTTCCTTTTGCGCCCGCAGGCAAGCGTTCCGGTTATGTAACTACCACAGTACTGCCAAGAAAAGTTGTCGCCGAGTATAGAATAGGAGACGAGACCTTCAAACTGTATAGGAGAGGTGGCCAAATGGCACCGCTTCGCCAATGCGCCGCGCGTTGCACGAAAGCGCTAGAGTTGTCACCACTTTTCCGCAAGGTGGCAGCAGGGGTTCTGCCGGCCGATTCCTCCGCTGCGGCGCTTAAAGTACGTAGCCCGCGTGCGTCGCAAGCATGGTCGCAAGCACCCAAACGGCATTTTTACGTCTCTGACTTTTAAAAAACACCTTCGCGGTGTAGTGTGTACCCCAGAGAGGTTTTTAATAGCGCTGAATAGTTACTGTCGCTTAGAAAGATGTGCACTCGCAGCGTGACGCACACGTGTGGTTCATTGCGTGTTTATTGGATTGGTTTATTTCTCTATTTTGCTGGGTACAGGTTGGTTGTTTGACGTATAAGGTGACTAATGCATAACTGCCAAGTGAATCATTTGTTTCTTCTTATTACAACATACCACGAAAGCCCTTATTAGCATGCACGCAAATACATTAACAGTATTTACTGTTTTGACGACTGTGGCGTGTGAGGATATATATATATATATATATATATATATATATATATATATATACAGGCAAGAAGTGTGAGTTTAAGGGCTCGTTTGCCTTGTTAAACACAATATTAATGAGAACCAACAGACAATCATGCCAAGGAAAGAATAGGGGATGTTATTAGAAGTAATCGTAATGTAAATGTGAAGAAAGAAAAGTGGACGAAAAGATAACTTGCCACCGGCAGGGACCGAACCTGCGACCTTCGAATAACGTGTCCGATGCTCTACCACTGAGCCACGGTGGCGGTCATCCCTCCGTCCACTTTATAGGGTATATATGTGCATTTAAACGTGGGAGCGTCAGTCAGCGCCGCCTGTAGCCATTGCGGCGAGTGTGGAACACTCTTTTCGCCTTTTGGCGTCACGTACCACTTGATCTTATTACGAGCTGGCAGCTGACTACTAATCCCTCGCATACTACCTAAAGGCACCAAGTCTGCCAGAACGAGACCCTCGCTATGAATGAAGGAAAGAAGTGTAAGTTTAGGGGCTGCCAGGATGTCAGAGGAGGAGCCTGTGAAGTCGCGTTACGTCGTATATATAGAAGGGGAGGCTAGGTGGAATTCGTCGGCACATATGGAAAGCGAGTCGAAGAGATTGAAAGAAGCCAGACTTCGTCGTCGGAACGAAACCAAGAGGAGGCAGCGAGCCGCACGCCTCGAGAAGCGTAACCGTACAGAGAACAAAGCTAAATAATATGATTAACCGTACCTTGCGCCATAGGCGTGCGCACGAGGGGGGGGGGGGCAGAGGGGGGCGGCCGCCCTCCCCTAGTCACCTATGAAGGGGGGGGGGGCGCAAAGTCTGCCCCATACATTGACTTCATAGGAAAGGGGGGGCGCTTCGACGAGCCTTCGCCCCCCCCCCCCCCCCCCCCTGAAGGTGAACCCTGCGCACGCCTATTCCTCTCGCTACGCACACCCAGGCATAACTGAGTTAAGCCACAAACATTTTTTTTTCAGCGCAATTCTTAGGCGCCCGTTCCTGCGTTAAGTGGCGTCGCCGTTGGCTGGCTTAAGCGATAGAGCGAACGAGGACGAAAGAGGGGGGAACTCGTAGTTCGTGATATCATGAGCCACTGGCCTCTAACCTGGCTTTCTTCCTCCGTCACCCGCGCTGGCCCCTCGGTCGGAGCTCGTGCGCATGATGGGCTGGCACGTGCACTACGGCTGGCTTCGCTTGTCGTAACGGGGCTGTCGGTGTTTCGCTTGGTTCTCGACGCCTCCAATGCGCAAAGTGGCGTACGTGGCACTCGAGCGCTGGCAATTTCTGTTGCAATATGTAACGAAGGTTTCATTGCTACAACTGCAGATAATCAAAACTTCAAGCACAGTTGGCGTTGGCCCAACACGAAGCTGCGCTCGGAATTCGCATTGTGTGTTTAGAGAAATCCAGTTTCGCAGACATCCAATAAACGCTACAGGCGTGCAAGATTGCCACTTCCGGCTTATGGAAACATGGTGACTAACACGCTATCTCGTACAACCACCGATGTTTCTCAAAGTACTTGGCCGCATTTTCCATAAATCTAACCGGCACACTTTCAAAACGATGCTATTCGACAGGCGAGCATAACATATTTTCTAAATGCCAGGCATCTATTAAGATAAGAAACTGAAATATTAAAGGAAAACATATATTTCAGCAGTTGAACTACACTTGCGGGATCATGCGGGCCGCAATGCATTTGTGGAGCGCGTTATTTTATTTTATTTATTTTTTTTTTTTGACGTCAAATACGACTGGTCTTCCAGCGTGGCAGGTCTTCCGCGTACAAGTGTTAAAGAACAGAATGTCTTCTAGAATTTTATCGCGACAGTAAAAACATGGTGGTCTATAGTGGCCATGGAGCTCGAATGCTCAGCCGAAGGTCGGGAGATCGAATCGTGGTCATGGCAACCGCATTGGTTATGCAGGCCTAAATGCTTCAGGCCCGTGTACTTCGATTTAGGTGCTCTCTAAAGGGGCATTGCACCCCAAATTACGCATGCCGTTTTTCGGCCGTTTGTTTGCTGAGTCTTGATGCGTGGTGTGGCACCAGTGTAAACGGCGAGAAAAAAAATGGCTGCGGCTTAGCTCAGCTAGATCCGCTTATGCAAGCGAAAGCACGTTATACTTGGTTATGCTTGTTTGGCCCTCGTAGCCGAGGTACAGTTTTCCAACCGGATGATAGGGCTAGTCGAACGTTCCCGTACTGCGAGCAATCGGTACTGTCGTTTCTTCTGTTTTTTGCAAAGCCCTCGAGGAAGTCGAACGCGAGGCCTCTGTTGCCGTCCTTAAAGCTCATCGCTGTCGCCCTTCTGCATCCTTCTCCCAACGTCTAGCTCCCCGAGGTTCCTGTTCTTCACTGCTTTCACCTTGCCGCTTTAAGGTCGAGACAGACGGTATGATTTTCCATGCGATGCGACGTCCGACGCGGCGGTGTGGCAGCCGGAATGGTGACGTTTCATCGCATCGGACCGCCGCATCGCATGCCCGGCGTGCATCAAACCGTGCAGATATTTTCTTCGCCGCGTCGGACCGTCGGACGGCCGCAGCCAATGACAGCTCGGGAGACATGTGTCGTCACACCGCTGATGGCGTCCTTCTCCCTGTCGCCGCTCCGATCACCGTGGCCAAAGCGAGTCGATGGAGTCTGGCCTCGGAGCATTTGCCGACATCGCCCCTCGCGGCGGCGTGATAGACATCGACTACATTTCGCTTCTGACGTGAAATAATTCCTGATTGAATAAAGTGATGCTTGAAGTGTGCCATTTTTACAAGACAACGCCCGTTCTCAAACCACTAGCGAGATCGCGAGGAGCGATGCAAGGCCATTTCGCAGGTAAACACAGCGACACCGGCGTCTTGGTGAGCCGGCTCACTGCGCTTCCACCTTTGCTTTTCACATCGATGACGTCGAGAAAGGTAACAGCGTATATGCTAACGCTTCACATACGAGTGCAAAGCTTAATAATGTTCTCAAAAAACAAGCGCTCTATGAAGAGCTCGCATGTGATTGCGAACGGCGTAGGCGACGGCCGGCGCCTGCCATGCTAGGCCTCCCTATCGGAGTCTTGAGTGACGGAGGGCTGTTGCGACGTCGTTTTCGTTCACGAAAGCGTAGTATTATTCATTATTTTCTTATAGAACGAAGCGTGGCTGTGCAAAGTTGTTTGTTTTGTGCTACATTACGAAGATACGAAGTATTTCGAGTGCGCAGGCCGAGGCTCCGTATGTGGGTGGAGCCTGCCACTGATTGCTCGTTCGTCCCATGTGTGCCGAAACGTCGTGCGCCGCGAGCCGGACCATTCGACGCCGCATCGTGTAGAAAATCGTTCAGTCTTTCTCGGCCCTTAGGCGCTGGTACAGCCTCCAGCCTTTTTTAACTACTATATCGCGCTAGTGTCGACCGCACGCACTATCAGCGCATTACAACGGCGATAATCTGCGAGACCGGCAGTAGTACGCGCAGGGGCACAAAGCATCACTAGCACAAGCGTCGTCTACCACGCTGTTCCTTTTAGGCGCGATATAGTTAAAAATGCTGGAGGCTGTACTCACGTTTCCGCATTAACTCATTATAGCATACCGAGCGACATCCGCGGGATGGTCCGACGCTGCTGGGACTGGGACCGCTCACAGAACTTCGGCACAGATGGACCAGCGTCCTCGCTCCCTCCTTCCATCGCACGACCATGCCACAACGGCTGAACTGAAGCACTTGCCCTCTGACCCGGCGTGGCAGAAAGAGCGGCAAGTCACGTGGTTGTCACGTGTACCCGGCTGGCGAGGCAGCAGCAGTCATCCTAGCAGTGGTCGGAGCAGCGGCGGCGGCTTTCTTGACTACATTCTCCATCGGTGCGTTTTGATTCAGATTTCGTCACGTCCTTGTCACGTGTTTAGGTATCACGTAACAAAGAAGCAGCGTTTTCTGCAGAGCCGGTGCGATTCAGTTTCAATTTCTCGCAAATAATAAGAATAATAAAAATAAACAGATCATGAATAATTCGAATTGCGTGCAACTTTCACGATTAAAAAAAAATGACTATGCCATAAATTCACACGCACAACAACTTTCTCTTGGCAGACACTGATGAAACAACAAAGCTGGTGGCTTACAAGCAGTGTTCTACACGTTCCTCTAAAACAGGAACGAGAGCTCGTTCCTCGTTCCTTCCCAATTTCGGAACGAGTTCCCGTTACAAGTTCCTCAAATGCAAAAGGAACTCGTTACAGTTACATTTCCAGAATTGTAACGTGTCGTTACATTAACGTTACATTTGAGTTTTTATTCAATATATAGTGTCGCATAATCCTGAGGCGAAATACAGTGAGCAATTTAAAGCTCCCGTTGAGCTACATATATCAAACGAATTTAATATTGCTGACAGCGGGTTATAAATAGGTAAAGAAATCTAAGTAAACGCTCCTAGACAATTTTTTTCGAAACCACCGGCCTTACTACATACATGTAACTGCAACTTTCGCGCTCGTCTATTTGAAGTCCAACACATGTGGCACTTTTCAACGTCGGTTTTTAAAGGTGCAGTCAGGATACTGCACTTCAAATATATTCAAATTGAAATCTCCACCAATGCGCCAAATAACGGAACTTCTTGCACAGGAAATCGCATTCGAAAGGGACCATACTTAGGCGTTTAATTAGTGCTGACTGAATATTTGTGAGCAGAAAATAATGTTCAGGATAAACATTTGCGCCTTAGTAAACTCCCTGGTTCACAGTCAGCGAACATATTTCTGTATATTTCGTCCTCTGCCTTTCTATCTTTTGCTTTCTTTCTTTCCTTTCGTTCTCTGTATTTTTCTTTCTCTTCTTCTATACCTTTTTCGCTATCTCTCACTCTCTGTCTCTCTGTGTACGTTCGCTCGCCTTCTATCTTTTTTTTTCTTTTTCTCTGTCTCTCCATACTCATTTTCACCTCCTCCTCGCCATCACTTCTCCTTTCCACCCCTTAATATACTGCACTATACAAAGATAAGCTATACACTTCTAGCGTGCGCGCATGTTCCAGAAAAACGCATAGCCAGTAGTTCACTCAATATCCTACTTCATTAGTATATGGTCACTCAGCTAAGAGATGTATACGAGGAAATGTAAAGTCAGCCAGAATGGTATATTGCGTTGGTGAGGTGTCTATCGTTACCACCGTTCTAGTGTATAATGGGAAATGGCGGTTCTTTGATGTATTCACTCTAGAGATGAATGCGAATTCTTCAGTACTATGTGTTCGTCGTTGGGTCGCGATACGAGCAAAATGAACACATTAGTCCTCTGCCTGTATGAATTGCTTCAAAGTGACATGCCTATGTTGAATGAATACCACTAAAGAAGAAAAAAAAGCCGGCAGATCCCACGCACTGTGGGAATCAATGTAATGCGAAGCAGCCAGGAAGGAGCAAATCATGCTTTACATAATTTGCATGTCATGCTTTACATGTTATGACCTGTCATTTATGTTCGTCATACAGTCACGTCGGGCAATACCAATTTTGGTGTATATCAAGCGAGCGAACTAGACGCAAGCGCACCATGAACGTGGCATGTAAATGGCGTTGTAGATGACATGCATGCCAAAATTTTCGTGTTACCACCTGCCACTGATGTTCGTTATACAGTCATGTCACTCAATACCAAATTTGGTGTATATCAAGCTAACGAAACGGCCACGAGAGTGCCATGAGCGTGGCATGCAAGTCATGTCGTTCATGACATGTCATGATTTCCATATTACCACTTGTCATTTATGTTCGTCATACAGTCACGTCACTCAACACCAAGTTTGGTGTATATCAAGCTAACGAAACGGCCGCGAGCACGCCATGAGCGTGGCATGCAAGTCATGCCGCACATGACAAGTCATGATTTTCATATTACCACTTGTCATTTATGTTCGTCATACAGTCACGTCACTCAATCCCAAATTCGGTGTATATCAAGCTAACGAAACGGCCGCGAGCGCGCCATGAGCGTGGAATGCAAGTCATGTCGCCAATGACATGATTTCAATATTACCACTTGTCATTTATGTTCGTCATACAGTCACGTCACACAATACCAAATTTGCTGTATATCAGGCTAACGAAACGCCCGCGTGCGCGCCATGAGCGTGAAGCGCAAGTCATGTCGCACATGACATGTCATGGTTTCCATATTACCACTTGTTATTTATGTTCGTCATACAGTCACGTCACTCAATACCAAGTTTGGTGTATATTAAGCTAACGAAACGGCCGCGAGCGCGCCATGAGCGTGGCATGCAAATCATGTTGTTCATGACATGCACGACATAATTTGCATATTACCACCTGTCAGTTATGTTCGTAATACAGTCACGTCACTCAATCCCAAATTTGGTGTATATCAAGCTAACGAAACGGCCGCGAGCGCGCCATGAGCGTGGCATGTAAATCATACTTTTCATGACAAGTTAATCATGATTTTCATGATATGACCAGCCATTTATGTTCGTCATACAGTCATGTTATGTCATACCAAATTTGGTAGAAATCCCATCAACGATACGGCCAGGAGAGCACAAAGTCGTAGGCGGCTAGATAGATAGATAGATAGATAGATAGATAGATAGATAGATAGATAGATAGATAGATAGATAGATAGATAGATAGATAGATAGATAGATAGATAGATAGATAGATAGATAGATAGATAGATAGATAGATAGATACGCTCAAAGTCGCCGAAGTTCGCTAAGAAATGCTTCGCATTTATAAAACTAGATAGCCGAGTGGTTACGACGGTCGCCTTGAGATCGTGGATAGGCGATGTCGAATATCGCCTCGCCGAAAATACTTTGTAGCCAAGAATTTATCTCTTTCTTTATATCTCTTCCTTTTGCTCTCTCTGCACTCGTTCTCTCGCCTCACCAGGGTTATTGCATCCCGCGCCGGACAAATCAGCGCCCGTGTTCAGGGAGAGAAGCAGAAGAGGATGGCGATGACGAAGAGAGTGCGTGCCGGTTCATGATGATGATAATATTCTTTCTACGACACATGGAAACCTCGAGCATAACATCTCTGCAGTAAAAAAATTACACCATCTCCCGCCAAAGGGAACCATGTGTAGATGTGAAGCAGCGGGCGCTAACGCTTACACTGGCTGCGGCGTTGACGCTGGCGCTCATCGCAGCGTTGCGCAGGAGAGAAAACTGGGGAGGCGCAAAGCAGGCAGTGATGGAGCAGTTTTTTCTACTAGAACATGCCAATCGCTGCTAATGGGCAATGAGAGACAGAAGACTCCGACTGGACACAGAGACCCGCACTCCGCTTTTAGTTAACGCGCACGCTGCGAATATTTATTGTTCAAGAACGCACAGGAGAAATCTCCCACTGGCACCACCTTGGAGGTCAAGATCCATTGCCATATATACGGGATGGCCAGTGAACGGTTGTGCAGCGCGAGCAGTCGGTTTTTTCAACCAAGAAACTCGCTAGCAGACGCTGCCTGCGTCGGCGTCGCGAGGCGAGAGAGGGAGGAGCGTAGGAGAGGAGAGAGAGGGGGGTGACACGCATGCGCAGTGGGAGTGTGAACGCCGTGGGCAGGGATGCGTAGAGGAGAGAGAGGGGGGGACGCGCATGCGCAGGGGGAGTTAGACGCCGCGGGCAGGGATGGAGAGAGGGGGGAGTGTAAGAGGGGAGAGAGGAAGGGAGGCGCATGCGCAGTGTGGGTGTGGTTGCCGCGGGGAGGGATGCCTAGAGGAGAGAGAGGGGGGAGAGGAGGTTTTTTTATTTTTATTTTTTTGACTGTTTGCGCATGCGCAGTAAGGGTGGGCACGCGGCACACCACCACCACCACCACCACCACCACCACCACCACCACCACCACCACCACCACCGGATTAAGCTTCGCCATAAGATGCTTCACATCTAAAAATCAACTGTTCGTCCCGCACGTGGTCAGTCTCGGCGTCCTTCGCTTTCCTGCGCCCCCCGGCGGGTGCCCTGAAGTAAAAAATTCCCCATGTCCCGCTAAAGGGAACCATGTGTGGATGCGAAGCAGCGGGGAGATAATTAGCTTGAGCGGGAGGAACGTCGCTGCCCTCATTTCACGGCAGCGGTCCGGGCGCTCATCGCGGCGCTGCACAGGAGAGAGAATGAGGCGCGCGCGCTCCGTCATTTTCATACCGCGGAACTACCATGGCGCCCCCCAGTGGAGTATGCAGCTGTCACACCACCCGTCGTGCCCGCCGCTGCGTAGAGGATTCCTAGAGGAAAGGACGGGTGGATTGTAGGAGAGGAGAGAGAGGGGCAGGGGACGTGCATGCGCTGTGGGACGCGGGAGCCGCTCCGTAGAGTAGAGGATTCCTAGAGGAGAGAGGACGCGCATGCGCTGCGGGGATGTGGGACGCGGGCGCCGCTTCGTAGAGTAGATGATTCCTAGAGTAGAGGAAGGGGGTGAGCGTACGAGAGCATAGGGGAGGGGACGCGAATGCGCTGTGGGGGGGTGTGGGACGCGGGGGGCCGCTCCGTAGAGTAGAGGATTCCTAGAGGAGAGAAAGAGGGTGAGCGTAGGAGAGAGAGGGGGGAGGGGACGCGCATGCGCTGTGGTGGTGTGGGACGCGGGAAGGAGGGATGGACTAAGCCCCCCTCCAAACAAATGGAAGCAATATTAAGGAATGGGGTCAACCTGGGGGGACAGACACCACCTGCCTAGCTATTGCTAAACAGCCTCTCTGTCCTCTCGGCCATGACTCTGATGACTGCGATAGGGTTAACGGCCTTCATATTACTACAGTGTTCTGGTTCGCATAATGGACGCTTCCCTACTTCATGTAAGTGGCCGGACGCGGGAGGGACGGACAGAGCCCCGAGCATAAGATGCTTCGCATCTAAAACTGGGATGCATCGTAGTCACGTGATGGGTGAGCGCTACATTTTCGCGCCTCACACGGTCGCCCATCCGCCCTGTTCTGCATGATGTGCTGCGTGCGTCCGCCTCTTGAATGCCGTGAAATGTTTACAGAAGGAACGCCGTTCCGTCTACCGTTCCTACTTAAACGTAACGAGTTAGTGTTACAGTTCCACCGATGCTGAATGGAACGGTGGCGTTCCTCCGTTCCTGCCAAAGTAACTAGTTCTGGAACGTCGTTCCTTGGAACGCCGTTCCGTACAACACTGCTTACAAGGAAGCCTTCGCCTCGCCAATTATTTTAGCTGGTTGAAGGGAGCTTCGAATCAGTGGGGTGGAATGAGGTAGAATGAAGTGGGAAGAGTGGCGGGAGTTGTAGTGGGCGCAGTGGTCAGTTGTGGTAGTAGGGAGTAGTGGGAGTGGTGGGAGGAGTGGCACATATGCATTGTGGGATTTAACCACGTTCTGCGGCACATACCCGTTTGCAATCAACGACGGCTCCCGGACATGAAAGGCTCTATAAGAACAGCCTCACTGCTAAAAAAAATAATAATAAAAACAAAAAAGAGAACACCCTGTATACTGGAATATGGATAACATGAGATGTATGTATGATAAACATGAATGACAGTTCCCAACATGAATGTTCCTGACATAGATCTCACCTATAGCATAACATGAATGACACAAATTTCATGATGCATTCGTATTGAAGCCGTCCTCTTCAGTGTGTTACGATGGCATTGTCAGAATGTGCACGTACGCATGCCAAACGTGTGGCAATAAAAGGCATGTCGTGATACAAATAGTGTAAATTGCAAGATCTAATGGCAGTCATCGGTGTAGCTATACAGCCTCAACATGCAGGACGTAACATAAACTATATGACAGGACATTTGAGCCATGACATCCACCATCTTTACTCTTATAAATGAGCACTAGTTGGTCAAATTCCGGCTAAGGTTTTGTAATTCCGACCAATGTTAGCGAGCTGTTGACGTGCGCTAGCTAGCCTTGGCTGAGGGCTAAGTGCTGGTTATTGTTGTTTAATGCTGGGTAACTGCTTGCGGTTGTTCTGTAGTGTTTGCGAATTTTGGCTAGTGGTCTCTAAATACTGGTTAATTTTCATTATAGTGTTTGTCATCTAGCGTTTCATTGTGATCGGTCGTGCTTGCTATAACAGCGGCTTATTTCGGTTGAGTCGCTAATATTCCCCAATACATCGTTCACTTGATGGAGCACCGCCTTTAATCTAGTTTCTGCCAACTACAAAGCCAGTCGTTCGACCATGATAATAATATAAATGTTGGGGTTTTACGGCCCAAAACCACATGATTACGACAGACGCTCTTAACAATAATGTACTGTACTATCGGCGTCAAATGAAACACGAACAGCGGAACGCCTGCTCCAAGCATTAGCAACTTAGCGTTCGCCGTTCACTTATCGCCACACAGACCTACACATCCAGGTTGCCAGCACTGTGCGATCCCCTCATGGTGGCATATTTTCGAATATTTTCTAGTTCTGATGTGGTGATATGGAAATAACGGTGGCCGGCGTGGGCATGCCATCATCATCATCAGCCTGACTACGCCCACTGCAGGGCAAAGGCCTCTCCCATGTTCCGCCAATCAACCCGGTCCTGTGCTTTCTGCTGACACGTTATACCTGCAAGCTTCTTAATCTCATCTGCCCACCTAATTTTCTGTCTCCCCCCTCACGCGTTTGCCTTCTCTTGGAATCTGATATTTATTTTATTTTTAATTTTCCTTTCATATATCAGAACTAGGACAGAAGCAAAAATGTTTCACTTGAGCGGAATCACGCAGTGTAGGCAAACCGGACGTGTGCGCCTTTCAGTGGTGATGACTGAACGGCATGCATTATACTGTCGCTAATGCTTGTGCCACGCGCTCCGCTGTTCGCGTTTCATTTGACGTCGACATTGCATCAACAGCGCTCGTACCGAGGGCAAACGAGTTGTCGAGATCAGCCCGACGCGCCGCGCACACGAGTAGCTCGCGACTCTTTTGCACCGACGTTCCGCAGCTCCGCGGTCGTTGATGCAGGGATAGCAAGAAACCAGATTTTCGCAAAGGAAATCCGTCATCCGCGTCGACTTCCTCTTCGAGACGACGGACTGCTCTGTGGGCGCTGGTACCAGTGCCGTCGCTTTGTCTGAGTGTCGTCATCATGCGTGGTCCCTTTTCTCAAAAATTAGTGCATAAAACAATGCAGGCCATGCAGCTCCGCGATTCACGCTGGGCAGTTACGCGAGGTGCAAATGTTAATTTCTTCATTCAAACGGCACACACTTCTGTGGACATCTGCATGCTGTTTCGCTGCGCGCGTTTCTTCCCATGCGCACGTGTGGCATTCATTGTAAGAATTACTCACGCGTCTGTCACAAAATGCAACGACGTGCACTGTCGTGCATGTACCTAAACCCGTTTTCAACTTTCGAACGCATGAAATGATTGATTTCGTTTGTTTTTGCAAAGGCAAGTTTGGGTGGCGAAGGGATTTAGTTAAAATATTCCTAGCCATAGAATTGAACACCTCTCGTGTTTTTTTTTTCCCCGACTGTATTTCGCTTTGCTAGACAGTTTCTCCCTTCGTGGTTATCAAATTTTGCGCTTGAAGAGAGCGAGTGAATGCGTACAAGCATACACATTTCATTCATTTTTACTCAAAGATATGGGCAGTACGGATTCATGATAGGTATGGAATGGGCATACCATCCTCCCCTCCCCTTGATGTTAGTTCAAGAAAAGGGAGGGGTGGAAGCAAGCGCAGCCTCGCACAACCGTAACTCACACTTCTGTACTATGCAGTTTCGGTACGTTGCCGCTGGCGTTCAAGCTTAACAAATTTGAACGTGTTGAAAAACGTCCCCGCGAAGGAAACACTCAGGTTAGCGGGGTGTGTGACGACGTTACCTATATGCGTACAACGGAGCTAACCCAACATTGTGACTCAGGCTTAGACGGATTGTCTTCATGGTGAACATTCTTTTGGATGAGAACGTACGGAATTCTGAAAGCAGCTCATGTTTTCTAAGTGGCGGTTATTCAAAGATACGCGCATGCTTCTAAAGGTGTCTGGGAAAATGTTGGAGATTTTCGACAAGGGTGCGTGTAGCCAGAATCTCCACCGGTGCCACTGTGACCAGTTGAGTGCAGCAGAGTCACCCGAAATAATATTGCTACTCGTACTTACACGAGCCAATACAGCCTCCGCGCTCCCCTTTGTTATTAAATGTATATAAAGAAAGTATGGTGCATGGCTCCCGCCACTCCTCTTGTCATGCATAATAGTTGTCGTCACAAATTAGAACCAAACGCAAAGCCTTACAAAGGCACATACAACATTCACGCACTCTAATTTCCTCAATACAGAAGTGTGTCCACGCAAAACAAAATTAAAAAGAAAACACGTATTCAAGCAACTGAATTGTCGACACAACATAAAAGTTCACTAATATGTTGTCATGAACCGATCATAAGTCACTTTGAAATTATCTCTTAATTGCCACACTCTAACAACCGAAGTCATGTTTTAACTAAAAATTCTCCGCTAAAACAAAAACACAAAAACCTTATGAAAATTTTGTCCTCTGCTTCTTTTTTAAGCTAATATTGAACCTCTGTATATGTAGCGCAGGAGACCCACAGCTAGCATGTGGCAGGGCGCCCCACCGTAACACTGCAAATCAATGTAGGTTATCACATTATATTATAATTCGACCTTACAGCAAAATTACGTCATATATCACTTCATAACAACATGTCAGTAAGCAATATCGGCATCAATTCATCTGAGGGTTGTGTGAAATATCTGTAGGGGGGGGAACGTATGCGGAAATATTCGTTACATATTTCATATTTCGCCATGTATTACTCATATTCATCATTCCAGCAAACAAGGTTCAACCTAAGAATGCTCGACACGTCAAAACGTAACACATGTATGAAATAAATCAGGAGAGCTTTGTGCGCATTATTTCTACGCCACTCTGTTTGAGCTTTCTTGTTAATTTTTTTTGTTTTCTTTGTCGCCCTCACTTGGTACAGGAAACGGCGCCCCAATTAAAGCAGGTGTTTAACATTTCTTACTGCAGACCTTAGCGGGCGATCTCTTTGTCATGCAGCACGTACGCTGGGAGCCCCAGGTGAGCACCGTACCGATGGCGTAACGTCGCCTTTGCGGCTGTTACAGAGGCGAGTCGCATATGGTGCCAGAGAGGTGAATATACATCAGCTCAACACACTACACCAAGTTGACACATGGAATGCAGTCAGGGCCATGGTAAAGTGCTAGAGTTCGGGCGTCGCCCGCTTTTCTCGGAATCGCTACACTCTGTGACTGCTTTCTCGAATGTCCTACTGACACGGCGTAAGAAATGCTAAGTGAAACAGAAAAACAAGCCCAGAGGTCGAGGAACTGTCCTGCGTCTCTGTCATGCCAAGCGTTCTTCGCGTTACAGTGGGGACTTCTAGAAATATAGGAACACACATACAAAAAAATGTACTTTGAATGTTTTTTCTTTGTTGTCAGTTCTGACTTTCCACATATATATATATATATATATATATATATATATATATATATATATATATATATATATATATATATAGGTAATTCTCTTTAAAGAGACAAGGCGAACACTCTTTGGATGGCATTATACTATCTTCGGGGAGAGTCGTTTGACGCACAGTTTTGAAAAAAACGAAGAAACAAATGAATACGTCTTTTTAAAAATAGTTATATACGTGGCAAGTCCTACTCACAAAAATGAAGGCACAGGCACTTTTTTTTTTTTTGCACCCAGGTCTACAAGAAAACATCCGGTGTACAAAATCAAGCAAAGAAGGTACAGAAGCTGGCAATAGGCATAAATTAACTCTATGTTTCGGGGCACGTAAATAAATTGGACCCACAACTCAGAAAACTTTCGAAAGGGAGAGCACTACAGAAGAGATGGTGGTGGCGTAATCAGCGCTTTGTGCTACTACAGCTGTGGTCTCAAACTTACCTCAGCTATCGAGCCGCAGCCCGAAAAGTTTACTGCTGCAACGGCTAAGGACAATGACGAAAGTAGAAATGGGGGGTGGGAGGTGGGGCGCTCGAACAGGTAGCACGAAAATGTCAGCTAACATTGCAATTTCAAAGAGGACCTTTCCCATATCTCACTTATAAGTTCTTACTGAAGGCCATATGGTACCATTTTAACAACGTATGCAGGCCTATCTCCAAAACGACTAAGACCTGGACGCCGATTCTTAAATATAGAGTTTTGTTTTGCGATTATGTATCAACACATGGTGATCGCAGGGGGTGCCGCACCACAAAAATGTTTTAGACCAGTGATGCCTGTGTAGCTAAAGGAGATACTTATTAAGAAAATGCAAAAACACTATTTATCGAACACAGCCATGTGCGGGATACGGGCCGCGTGTTTGAGACCCCTGTAATACAGCGTGTTTAAAAACAAGGTATTATTGCGATAGCAAAAAAATTGAAGGACACTTTCTACATTCCAAAGTGTGTTCGGCGAAAGCGTGCGGCCATTCCACTGACTATGCCATGTCTTTTTTCTTCTACACTCTCAGTGGGATAACACACAAACCGAATGTGTGCGTGTTTTCTTTTTTCTAATTTTTTACCGCGAATCGCAGCGAGACGCGAGACTAATCTTCCTTCGTTCGCATGCGTTAGTATTTTCTCGCTTTGCGCATCGCGCAAACGCCATCCGCGTTCCAGCGCTTAAATTGACGGGCCCTTTGTAAATTCGAAAGTGTATTCCGTGGACGCCTGTCTCCATTGAGACGGCGTCGGTCAAATGATTGCAAACGCTGGGCACAGCGACCCTGCGCAAGCAAAGCGCGAGCGCTGTAGAGTCCGGCGGCCACCCCGGCTCGGACGGACGGACGGACAGACGTAAGGACGGACGGACGCCGGACGGACGCCGGACGGACACCGGACGGATGGACGCCGGACGGAAACCGGACGGACGTGAGCATGAGATATTAAAGGCTTTCGCCTTAATGTATGGACACTCTCAACGAGTTTTTAGAGGCGAAGCACCTTAGGGCCGAGGCTTGTCCTTCCGCGCTGTCCGTCACGGGGAGATTCGTGGATGTGAGACAAAAAAAAAACGTTAAACAATAGACTAATATGAATCACAATAGGGACAGAACAATATAAAAGACCTCCAAGCACGAACCCTTTATACTAGTCGGCGACTTTAACGTACATATTATGGACCTTAGGACCTAGCGTTGTCGTCGACTCTCACTGTCCGCTGTCATGGTATACAGAAAACCGTTGCTATAGTCGAAAGATATGTGTGTATGTGAATAAAAAAAGGTTTACAATAGACGAACAACAATCATAATTGCGACGAAGCAATATAAAACACCTACAAGCACAAACCCTTTATACTAGTCGGCGACTTCAACGTAGAAATTGTCACTTCATGTCACACTATGTCGCTCAATTTACATTATTTGGGGCAATGCTCGGGCAACGTACGGCTATTCACCCATGCGATACCCAGAGCTTCACCCACTCGCCATGTTGCCCTTCGTGGAGATCTGTGGATTTTTTGCCTTCGCCGTTGCCGTCATGTTCCATGTAAAATCCTACATCAATAACGTTCCTCCCACGCATCATATGTTCTACCCAAGGGTAAAAGCGCGCGAGTGCAGGCGCCGAACGCCAGCTGAAGCAGAGATCAAACGAGCCAGCCCTTTTCCGTTGCTCAGAGGGCGCCTGCGATAACATCGCCCTGCCGTCGAACTGCTCAAGCAAAGAGGAAACGCACCGCCCGTCTTGAACGAGCATGAAGGGAGAAGGGGGAAGGGGGGGGAGGAGGTCGAGAAGCATCTGTGAACTTCGATTCTAAGGGCCCGGTCGCGATCCCTGGCACGCGCGCTATCTCAGGCAGGAATCAGCGCGGATGGCTCGGATACCCTTCTACGTGCCGCGCTCTCAACGCGAATAGAATGTGCGAAAAGAGAATCTCTCCCTGGAGCGGCCGTATTCGCTTACACCAGCGTTTTCTACAGTTACGCGATATCGGATCTAAACAAGTTAGCTGCCAGCTTTACTTCGTATAACATTCACAATTTGTTTCCTATCGCATTCATTGCTTTGCCTTTGCGGTGAATCTGTGATTTTTTATATTACGTGGATTAGCTACGGAATCAAAAATAATCATAGCAACACATTAATCATTTCTGCCACGTACCTCACGCGATTGGGATAACCTTCCTTCCCCGCAAAAATTGCAGGCCTTAATGGCTATGACCACTTCCGTAACGCAACACCTGAAATTGTTCGCTGATTTACCTTACTGCCTCTTCAGCGTGTTCCTTCCCTTTCTCTTTTTTTTCTTGTGTGCTTTTGCCACTTCTGCTCTGTGATGCATCTGGCCTTCTGGCGTGTAATAAATGGAATGAAATGAAGTGACACGCAATATCTTTGGTATACGTATACATGTTTCGGGCATCTCGAAGCCACGCGAACTGAGCAAATGCTTACTGCCTTTTATTGAAGAAGGAATATTTTGTCAATATTTTATACGGATTTGTACGGAAATGGCACAGAACGGCAATTTTTTATATAGCTAGCTTGGCTTCCAGCAAGGGCCATACCGAGCAATACAATTTATCATACCGTAGAATTTACGTTTATTTTTGGCAATATTTTTGAAATCTAATCATATATTTGGCAATATCTACAATTTCCCCGAGAGACCTAGGTCTCGCGGATTTGCGTACGCTGCGATATTTCTTGCAGAATGCGCCCGGAAGCTCTGTTACATATCCAGGAAACGACTGGTAAACAACAGCCAAAGCAAAAAAAAAAAAAAAAAAAAAAACTTCCCCATCTCCCACTAAAGGGGACCATGTGTGGATGCGTCAGCGGGGAGATGGTTAGCTTGAGCGGGAGAAACGTCGCCGCTCTCGTTTCGCGGCAGCGGCCCGGGCGCTCATCGCGGCGCTGCACAGGAGACAGAATGAGTCGCGCGCGCTCCGTCATTTTCATACTGCGGAACTACCGTGGCGCCGCCAGCAGAGTATGCAGCTGTCGCACCACCTGTCGTGCACGCCGCTCCGTAGAGGATTCCTAGAGGAGAGAACGGGGGGGGACCGTAGAAGAGGGAGGAGACGCGCATGCGCTGTGGGACGCGGGAGCTGCTCCGCAGAGTAGAGGATTCCTAGAGGAGAGATAGGGGGTGGGCGTAGGAGAGGAGAGAGAGGGGGAGGGGACGCGCATGCGCTGTGGGGGGGGGGGGGGTTGTAGGACGCGGGCGCCGCTCCGTAGAGGTGAGGATTCATAGAGGAGAGAAAGTGACCGTGGGTGCTTCCCTACTTCGTGAAAGTGGCCGGACGCGGGACGGACATAGCCCCGAGCATAAGATGCTTCACATCTAAAATTGGCGATGCTTGCACTAAGCCGCACAAGGCTTGAAACAGTGAAACTGGGTGATTCTGAAGAGTAATGTGGTTCGCTTCTAGGTTATTTCTAGGCCTTATATAGGTGATGCTAGGTTGTTTCTACTGCTAAGAGGTTTATTAGCAGAGAATGTGGGAGAACAGCCTGCGATAGCAGCGTTCGCCCAAGCGCAGCAAACACGAGCTTATGCCGATGGCGATGCCTCTTAGGCGCACAACAATGCCGCTGACGCCACTCTTCTTCCTTGCACTACTTTGATTAAGAGCGCGGTGAGGTTCGAGTTAAACCACATATACAGTCACAAACACGACACGGTTGTCCAAACTTCCTGACAGAAACTCAAGCTGAAACGAAGCGTTGGCACCTCTATAGATCTACGTGTATGTCGTCGTTGGCGTAGCGCTTCCATTGCTTCGGGGTCTTCTCGCAGCTGCCGTTGCTTTTGCTGTTCCCTAGTATTCTCTCGTTGTCTTCGGCTCGCCGCCGTCGCTTCACAACCATTTGTGGGGCCTAACTGTTGCCCTCTTCATTTTTAGTCGGACCAGTGGTGAGTTGTGGGATTAACCCAATTTCTGTTGCACATATCCGTTTATGATGATGATTGTTTTCTGGTATAGGCCCAACAGTGGGACATACCCGTTAAGACGATGATAGTTTTCGGCAATCGACTGACAAGGAACGATTTGCCAAAACAAATTCGCTGTTAGACAGGAATAGTATGGCACTAACCGCAAGTGGGGTAGGAGAGTGAGGGGGGGGACAGTACTTGTACAATATCAACAGACACAGACTCACACGGAAAAGGAAAGTAGCCGGCGTTCCAAATGTAGTATCACAAAGCACGTGCCAATCTGGAAACACAGACGTGGAATTGCAGTGCTTACAAAGGGTGTGGCCAAACCTGTATGTTTTGTAAGGGGAAATTAGCTGATGAACGCCTGCGTCTTGCAAAAAGCACTCTCTTTTCTTCATTTTTCAAAGTTGTTGCGGAGGAGGTTTCCTGTCCGACGAAATGACAGGAAGACCTTCCACGAAAAGCTGGGTTGGGGCGTGTGTCTGTCGCCTGCACTGAGCAGAGTCGTAGATTTAGGCGACGCTTTACCTTCGTTTGACACATCCCCGCACAAAAGCTTCTTTTCGTTGAGGCATGGAAGGCATGTCGATGGCACTTAGTACTGTCAGTAGGCCGTCGCTGCACGACGCTTTCAGTAGGCGAAGGGCACCATTGATTTCGTCATGGTGCTCCTACCATTTTCGTAAGGTGTGGAGCATCGAAATGATTTTAATGGTATTTGTACGAAAAATTAAAATAAATGATCATGCGGGTCAGAAATGCACGCGCACATTGATACATTGATAGTCTTCACGCAAAACTGCACACCAAAATAATTATACTGGTGAAAATTTCACGTAACAGTTAATAACGCTTTTTTTAAATTTTTCATACCAGTACCTTTACAATTATTTCCATGGTCCACACCTTAGACCAATTTGTGCGGAGCACCACGACGAAATAAATGGCGCGATTCACCTGCTGAGTGGGTTGTGCAGCGACGGGTGAATGAGAATACCAAGGGCCGTCGATATACCTTCCATGCTTCTACGAAAAGTGTCTTCGGTGCTGGGTGTGTCAAACAAAGGTAAAGCGTCGCATAAGTAAAGGACTCTGCTTAGCACAGGCGCCAGACGCACGCCCCATCCGAGCTTTTTCGTGGAAGTCTTTCCTGTCATTTCGTCGTACGGGAGACCTCCTGAGCAATAATTTCAAAAAAAAAAACTAAGAAAAGGAAGGGTCTCTTGAAAGACTTCATGTTTTCATCTGTTATTTAAGAACGGCAGACCTGGCGTGTGTGTTCACCATATTTGAAGTGTTAGGCACGACGACGACAACGGACAAATGAGAGTTACACATACACACCACGGGCTGCCACAAATTGCCAATGCGCACTCGCACTTAAGTTGAACTCCTTCAGTGATAGTAAAATTGAAACCACGCTAATACCCATGCCACACGGGCACAGAGAATGACATTCGGTAGGGAAGGCATTCAGTTCACGAATGACATTTTTTTCGGCGGAGCTGCTACACGTCCAAAGTGAATGACATTTCACTCGATGATGTCGATCGCATTTTCTTCTGTAGTGAGCCATTGTAGAGTAGTAATAAAAAAACAAACATGCGTTTACAAGTTTGATATACTTCCGAGAATAATTAAATGTAGAAATAAGCATATTACGCGGCCGTTAGCTTTAGATCGTTGCTTCGTTTCACGACGTGGCAACCGACCGTAAAAAAGAAAACAGCGTAAAAAGAAAATGGCGCCTGTCGCATTCAAAATACAGCGTCTACCAGCTGAAGATGTTCGTCGAGTGATTAGTGTAAATAAAAGACGCGAAAAGTTTGTTTCCAGCTGAATAGGATGTCATTTTATATAATTTAGGTATATCGCACTTCGTAAGCTGCACCGTCGAGAGTATGCATTTCTCAGTCGAATGAGTTCTGGCGATGACATTTGGTGACGAATGGCATTTGGGCGAATGCCATTTCGTTTTTCCGTGTGGCACCGCGCAAATGGCATTAAATATGAAGGCATTAGGAAGTAAATGCCATTTTCTCTGCCCGTGTGGCACGGGTATAACACAGGTATTCCCCAGTTAGATGATTTTTTTCCCTCAATGATTAATCTTACCCATTTATTATGGCTTCTAACGACAGCAGAAGAGGCATTGACAATTCCGGCAACGAATTGCGAGGTAGCCTTTTTTGCCATTTGTAACGTTGTTGTTATGCTGTCTCAGTTATCGTTCAGGGATTACTCGGTTTGGCCTACGTACTCCCTACCACACGACAAGGTGATCTCGCACGCACGCTCGTAAAGAGCACCCGTCTGACAACTGACGTATTTGTTTTCGTGATTCACGATGGAGGCCGGAGCTCTTCGGAGACAAGGGTTGATCATGCTGCAGAGCCTGGAAAGCTTTAGCGGGACGGAGAAGAGCATGTTTACATCATCATGTTTAGTGATCTTTTTCACTTCATGGGACACGCGATGCACGTAAGGAATCATGGCTAGCTTTGTATTCTTTTGAGGCGGCTCTTCGTTGAGGTGGCAGTTTCACAACTCCTACAGCATCTATTCCACGACAGACACCAGAATGGCCTGTGGGTAGCCTGCCTCATCTGGGTCTACCTGATTGAGGAAACTAACTGTTACTGTTAGTTTCGTCAACCAAGGACTTGAAAGTATTCAGCAAGGACATACTGGCGATGCTGCGTTTGACGAGCTTAAAGTTGCACGAGCTAAAAAGTAGCAGTGGTTTGTTTGCACGTGGTTCGTACTGCCAACATACATGGTCAAGTTGCTAAAAACAATCTTAGATCTAAAAATCTTACAGTCGAATCGACCAAAAGTTCATCTGTCACTTCAATGGTTGATAAAATATGCCTAAAGTGTTGTGAATGTGTTGCTCTGGAAAGTGTTGCTAACCACTCGGTCGGCGTCCATGAACTTCTTGTCTACGACAACTACAAATCATCCACGGATCTTAAAGACATTGATGACACCGCTACCTTCGAGAAGGCTGGATATGCTCCTGGCCAGTCTTGGAAAACCACTGTTGGAAAAGACCGGTCCCCGGTCGAAACATCGAGAATAAATGAGAACAAAAATTAAATTTGGGTGTTTTCGTACGTGCGCGTGCAACATTGCTTCCTCCCATAGGTCGGTGAACTCACTCATAAGTCGACTCACTCGGACTCACTCATAATCAGATCGAGCTGTGAGTCTGAGTCTGAGTGAGTCCGGGTGAGTAATATTTTGGCGAGTTTGAGTCCGTGTGAGTCCGGTTCAAGAAACTTTTCGTGAGTGTGAGTCCGAGTGAGTTCGGCTCAGGAAAATTTTGGTCAGTCTGCATCCGAGTGAGTCCAAAGTACAAGATATATTTCTTCAGTGAGTCTGAGTGAGTTCCACGTTTTTTTTGACGACCTATGAATTCCTATCTACTCATCTTCAGCATTAGTATCAGCCCTACCGGCATTCACGTTTACACTCACGTCTACTACACGTATTCCAAAACAGAGTCATTCATACACCATTCCAAGATTTATTGATCAGAGGCGCGAATTACGCAGGACAGTACCTTGATCTCCCCCCCCCCCCCCCCCACCCACCAACTCTTCGAGGGAAGTTTTTGATAAATATAGTATCTTATGATCTCATCTCTTTAAAAGAATGACCTTATTGGTTCGCGAGCACTCATAACTCGTATTCGGAAGGCACTATATCAAAAGGCGCCAAGAAGAGCACCAATTACGTGAGAGATTGGTGTTCAAGAACATTGATACCATTGTCAAATAGCTAATTCTAGGTTAGCGGACTCATGAGTCGACTCACTTGGACTCACTCAGACTCAGATCGAGCCGTGAGTCTGAGTGTGAGTGAGTCCGGGTGAGTAATGCTCTGGTGAGTTTGAGTCCGAGTGAGTCCGGTTCAAGAAAATTTTGCGTGAGTGTGAGTCCGAGTGCGTGCGGCTCAGGAAAATTTTGTTGAGTCTGAGTGAGCTCCACAAGTTTTGCCGATCTGTGCTTCCTCCTCACCGGATTCGAGCAGCTTGACCTTATGCATATATATATATATATATATATATATATATATATATATATATATATATATATATATATATATATATATATATATATATATATATATATATATAAGGGGCAGTCGTTCAGTGTTAAGATATTTCCCGCAAACGTGGAGGTGTCCAGTGTTGTTGCAAGTCGCATCTCTTTTACTACGTCAGCATATCACTGATTGACAAAGCAAGCATTATTGAGCGCTTCACTGCGTGTGCTGTCAGGGTCACCAAGGAAGTTATTTCGGAGGGCAGGGGCTCTTGCTAGTTTTATTTATGAAAAATCGAGCTATAAATAAAGGAGTGGAAGTTTCGCCGCGAGATCCGAAGCGCTGAGTTCTGTAGCAAAAAATAGGAATGCTATACGCAGAAAGGCTAGCAGCTTAGGACTTTAGCATCTCACGTGGCGTAACTAAACAAAATTTCTCACGCAAACACACACACACACACACACACACACACACACACACACACACACACACACACACACACACACACACACACACACACACACACACACACACACACACACACACACACACACACACACACACACACACACACGCACGCACACACGCACGCACGCACGCACGCACGCACGCACACACGCACACAGACATCGACTAACTTAAACCTTCTCTTTCGTAGATTAGCGATTCCAACCATAAAAAAAATTCGCGAAGGAGGCGCATAATATGCCTTTAATATGAACAATTTTCCCATGGCAATTCTGTAATAAATGACAGCATTCGATAGATATTGTATAGAATCTTATTTAAGTTTACACAGATAGTAACCAACCCAGAGTGCACGTCTATAGTGTACGTATTGGTATACAGGGCACATCTAAGACACCTCAGTTACCTTTGGCACAGCCTCGACAAAGGCGAATTTGGTTAGTGACCAGAGTGCCTATTCTTGCGTAGTCTGCGTGTAAGCCATCGGTGACATCATGAAACGCTGGGCACCAGAAAAAAAATCTTTTTGAGTACACACGGCCACAGCATGCAGTTCATTACTTAGCTTTGTATGGCGCATAACGTAACACCACACAAAGCTATGTTCCACAAAACTGGCTTTACGTCTTAAAAATCGACTTGAAATTTCTTCAGGGTGACACTCTTCAAAGTCGCTAGCGAGGCACATTGATTTACTAAAAGCACAGTGTGTGTAGGCAGGACGAAAAGACAAGGTACGTCGTCACAAGGTACGTCGATCCTTTTTCGAAATCTTTTTAGATTCTGACCTAAAATTGGTCACTGTGAATCGGCCTTGAAATGATATTAAAGAGAAACGATGAATTGGTATAGGTTGATTAGTTGTACTTTAGTTTTTTATATATATGAAAAATGTGGGAAGGCAGGCTACGTAGGAGCCGGCTATACCAACATCATGGTAGCAATATAGAAGATACATACAAAGATAAGAAAATAAAAACAATAAAAGAAGAAAAATAATCAGAAGCACTATGTTCATATATACAATATAGGGCGTGTAACGCATGACAGTCCATGGGGATAGTTGTACTCTGTGAACTGTAACGTCATCAATTTTTTTTATAATATATTTAGTAATAGGTGAGAAAACCAAATCAAGGCTTCATTGTTCAATTTCGTGCAAAAATCTGCGCGCGTGACGTCACGAATTGACGTGATTGGCTAAACGAACTTCCCGAAACTTGATATTTTAAGCTCATGGCGCCCTCAGAGCCCACTGTACTTAATCTCTACCGAGTAGGAACTACTCAGGTCCTAGTAGACGCCATCGAAATCCATGACATCATGGAAATTTGGTGCGGGAATTTCAAGGTGGCTTCGGCACTCGCATTTTCTTTTCGCACGTTTTCTCATTTACAAAGCACCTCCTCGTTGCGAGTGCGGTGATTTTTGAATTGGGAAAGCCTTATTTACTTATGAGACAATTTTTTTTCCTCATTAGTGCCCCTTTAAGGAGCACAGTTCAAAAAGATTTTTTAAATGTAATGAGAAAGGTTCATAATACGATTACCAAAATTAGCCACAATACGTCCATTATGCAAACAATCATAATCTCCAATTTCGCCACACAAAATAAAACTGCCTTTACAGCACTATAACGGTGTATTTAGAACGTGCAACCAACTAGGATATTTGCGCTAAAAGAAATGTTAAGTACAACATAGCCCAAACACCACAAATGATGTCTTTTCAGCAGGTTGAATTTCACTTGAAATTTAATCACATCAAAACTTTTTCATCAAAATAAATTATCCTAGTTCATCGAAAAACATGGAATTCTTCAATTTTGCGAGTATTTGCGCAAAGAAAAACAACTCAAATTCAAGTTTAGAGAAAAATAAAAATTTAATTTTCCAGACATTCCTTTTTCGGTCTTACGGCAGTTCCGTAAAATACCATAAAGCTTTAACAGATCCGGATGGAGACGTCGTTTTTTCTGCACCACAGGTCTTCATGTGTGTGCATTCTTAGAATGTCAAAAACAGAAATTTAGTTTTTTTTTAACAAAACACGTCAGTTCAAAGGGTAGCGGCATACCTAAAAAAACACACACTGGTAGCTGTTCACCGGTTTTGATGTTTCTGTTACCCTTCTCAAAAATGCCTTCTCGTCATATCCTCTTCCAACTTAAATTTTCAACAGCAACGTGACTTGCTTTTTACCCCTGCCCCATATTCTTGACATGTTGTGGACTTTGTAGAGGGAACGCCACAAATCACATGTGCAGACGTGATGCCTAACCATCTGTGTGCGTTTCATTGGTAATTCAATACGCATCGCACAAGCATTAGGCTGTTGTTTCGTACCCGTCTGATTCTGGCGAACTGTCTGATTGTGAAACATTGCTTCCGCATGTACGCGTAGCCCCTTCTTTTTCTTCTGTCATATTTTTCGCGCAAGTACCCCACTGCTTTCTCAGGTAGACTAGCCAGGTTGCGTTCGGAATGCAGAAAACTCTGTTTTTCTACTTTTTACAGCGCTCTCTTTCCATTGTTCTCACTGAACGCGTAGCATAGACTGTTAGGTACGAAATTAAAAAGAGACAATAATACGTTACTCGCGATGACGCAAACCAGCAACCGCAAACGACTTAGCAATGCAAGAAAAGGTTAATTTTTACGGTATTCAGCACCACTAATATACGGGACACGAACACTGCTGAGAATCCACGTGGGAGCCCGGGCGTCAAATCTGTTCCCATGCGTCGAGCAGCGCATTCTGCCGGCGGGAGAATGCGTGACATGCCTGCACACGGCCGCCAAGATGAGAATGGAAAGACGGATCCGAAGCAAGTTACACGAACTGTGTCGCACATTCTGATGAATCTCTGCGTAGATCCTAGATAGCACGTTGCCCTACACTCGCTGTCAAGCTGGCCCTGGCCTTCACACATTTCAGAGACTTCCTTCCCATGCACAGGTGCTGTTACATGCCTTTACACAGCGCTCCCGTTGGCGCGTCGCAACTCGCAAGCAATTGCGTCACAGGGTACAAGACATGAATATGTGGAATTTTTCTCGCTTTCTCTTCAGGAACGCTGGTGTTGTATTCCTTTTATTTTCAATGTTTCGGGCTTCAGCTAAAGATAGCTGAGGCCAAGGGTGCCCGCAGTCCGCTGGTGTCCGAACAGCGTGTGAACCGTAGCAGCGAAAGGGGTCAGGCGGGCACCAGGGACCTGACGTTAGATTCTTGCCTTTGTTACCACCTTGCTTCCTTGTTGGGTTTTCTTTTACTGGAGAGAGCGACATAATAAACCGTCCCGGCGTAGACTGCCTGGTATCAGTTGCAGGTGCTCGCTACGCCAAACGAACACACCGGGATGATGGTGTTACGCGGTTGCGTCGTCGCCCTTGCTGTGCTGCTAGCATCACCGACAGGTAAGCCCTCTTTCTGCTCGGCGAATGGCATCTGGTCGCATCTGATGGAACATACAGTGGTCCACTGAGTTACATCGTGAAATATCGCACTGGCTTGTTGATTCTTGAGGATATTTATTACCAAACGCGCAAAAGGAACAATTCAAGTAAAGCTGTTATGAGGGCAAGTTGGTACGACTTTATGACTATTCGCGCTGCCAGGAACTGTCGAAAGGACAAGTGGATAAAGGCATACACAGGGTGATACGCGAATCACCCTACGTGTTCCTTTTTTTAGGGGCGAAGCTCCTAAGGGTGTGGGTCTGTCCCTCCTCTGTAGTTGTCGTAGTAGTAGTAGTAGTAGTAGTAGTAGTAGTAGTAGTAGTAGTAGTAGTAGTAGTAGGTAGGTAGATAGCCACGTATAGTGGAATGTACCCACTCCACGTGATAAAGATGACGATGACGCAGTATAGAGGAATGTACCCACTACACGTGATAACGATGAAGTATAAGCGCGTTCCAGTATATTAGAATGTACCCACACACGCGATAACGATGACGCTGATGACCATGAAGTATAAGCGCGTTCCAGACCACACATTCTCTTCCTGCCATGGATGAAAACGATCGAGCTTCGCCCACTCATCATAACACTTCGTGGATATGGCGTGATTTTTTTCAATTGTCATTTTGCCAGTTCCTGGCAGAGCGAGTGGTCATGGAGAAACAAAACGCCTCGATGGCAGCTATTCCTGCAGATATATTGTGAACATAGGAGGAACTTTGCGAAAGACACTTTTCAGCCTTTTTGTTTCACTGCAGTGCTTGCGCGGTCTGTGGCACGAATGATTCAAGCGTGCTCATTTGATATTATAATGCGAGAGAAGGCGTGCCCAATCGTGTTCGTATCCGCGGCACGTTCGCGGTCAGACAAGTTGTGGTAGTTTTTTATATAGTTTGACCTACTGCTGTCCCTATAAAGCATCGCTTATCACAATGGTTCTTTCATTTTATCATGTATAACAATCATTTTATTAGGTAATGAGGACTCGAACTAGGTATGCGATAGTGTCACAACGTGAGCACTACCGGCGGCCACAGTGTAAGAAAGAAAAAAACATCTGTTCTTTGCATGCGCAAGTTTCATTTATGTGTGTTTTTGCTTATGTATGAAAAAAAAACATGGGAAGGAAGGCTACGTTAGAGCCGACTAAACCATCAACATGACACAAAAATACGAAAAACTACAACGAATGAAATAACAAGAAAGGAGAAAATAGTCAAAATCCCCTTGTGCATATACAATACATGGCGTTTAAAAATGAGCAGAATTTAAGGGCAGTATTGAGTGACAATTTTCTTCATGGCCTGTTCATTAAATGTGTGCAAACAAAGGCTGAAGATATATTCCGTGTGATGGAGGACATTAAATAACGACATTAAACTGACACCATGTTATAAGCCCAATCAATTTGTTCAAGCCAGCTTCGAAAATGACTTCGTAGAGCAAAGCCGATTATAAATTAATTGCAACAAAGATTGTTGGCGGGCCAGTTGGTAAATACTGTACATAATAACTCAACAAACATACTAACTCAACAAACACCGATTATAAAGTCACACGCATAATCTACGACTGCAGATATACCACATGGCAATAGTATTACAAAGTAGCGGTACGGCTACCTCGCACTACAACTATGACACGACGAATGTGTAAAGTATGAAAGCCTGCTGGCATCACATTATTTGCTTTAAGCTTTATCTCCGCTCTTCCGTCTACCTGTCCTCTTCTTAGACAATACTGCACGACATCGCAGACATAGAGAGAGGTATGTCTACTTTATACTTCGCGCAAATTCACACGCCGCTCGTTACACAGAGGAGTGGAAGGTGGCGGCTGCGCGGGCCAATCATTTTGTGGCAAAAATTACCACACACACTGCCAAGCTTTTCAAATTACTGTCATACAGATATTCAGTTATGAATAAATTCCGTACTAGCAGCACGCAAACATTGCACTGATCTTTGCTCACATGATAAATAAGAGTATACAATCCTTTCTTTATTTTCCATTTTTAACTTATGTAACTGATCGATCGGAAAGTGCACTTATTTTGAAAATTTCATATTCCGAATATGGTGCTATATGAATTTGTTGTGTATTCTGGATATGTGTGCTATCGCTTCCTGCTTTGAAGAGGTGGATGAGAATGCTGTCATATTGTTTGTTGCTCAAGCGACTTTTGCCCGAAAAGTCCTCCAGCGTCGATGGAAGTAAACAAGTTATTCTTCTTCTTCTTCTTCGTCTTCTTCTTCTTCTTCTTCTTATTATTATTATTATTATTATTATTATTATTATTATTATTATTATTATTATCATTATTATTATTATTATGATTATTATTACTATTAGACTTCAACTCCTTTCCTAACCCTTCCTCTTTGAGGTACGACCATTCTGAATGTAGGGCACAAGGTAGTCAGGCCAAAGCACAAGGAGGAGGCGCTTTGTTTAAGTGATTAAATTCAACCACGACAGCGAAAGGAAAAGAGGTGGCAGAAAGGAATGGGGAAAATATGGTGACAGTCTCATGAGAAAGCTATTTAGAGTAGGCCATGATTATACACTGACATGCCCGTTTATTTAAAATTAGGACTATTCCCTATTCGGTGCATTTCGAGATAATGATCGGAGCTGAGATCTCAGTTTTTAATTTCCGAGCATTTTTATTTCTGTTTCTTCGTAATTGAATCATGTGTTAATGTTTGAGTGATGTTGAGGCTGTTAATTAGCACAACCAGATTTGTGGAATCAGGACCTTATTATAAAAACTCGCAAGGTCCCTTATGCACGCAACTAAAACGACTCGATGGCGAAAGCCTTCTTGTCTTTCTCAGTCTATGCATTGATCCTGCGCCGCCACCCTCTGAAAGCTTTACGCACCTATAGCGTGTTTTTACACTGCCTCCAGGATCAGAGGCACCTCACCTGGTTTTCCACTGCCTCCGTGATCGGCCCACGTTACATTTCATCAAGCTACGATGTCATATGATGACGGCATCATTTGACATTTGGTCACGTGATGTAACGCAAAAATCTGTGCCGTCAGGACGACATCACAAATTTTAGTGATCTGTGACGTCATGACGACGTCATACGCTGACTTAATCACGAGATGACGATTTTTTTGTCATCACTTGTGCTGTGCACGACGTCGCGGGACGCCGACGCCGACGGTGAATTTTCGAGTTTATTGCGGTGCCTAAGGCTTTCGCCTTGATATTTACAATTTTGGTAAATTAAAACATATTCGGTATTCCATTCGGTTTTGGCTGAGAAATTCGCACAAGGGCAGTTCCAGTACGTCATCACCATGTCTTTTAATTGTATCGTGCATCATTCACATCACGAAAATTTCGCATTTAACTTGTTCGCACGAAGTCATCTTTCTCAAACGTTCCCCCGTCAAGTTCAGGCTCATAAATAAATTTATGAACGATTAATCTGCTTGACTCTCTCATTGGAATTCTTGACTCCCAACCTCCGTCGGTCATGGAAACAAACTTACTCCGACTACGCTATTGGAACTCAACATAAATCTACAGCCTCTCTAACGCCTTCCCCAGAGCGGGTCAACAAACTGGATTTTACAGCGAAAGCTGTTATGAGATCACAACAAGGGTCGTTTCTGCGCCGTAGTTGTCCGCCGCCGCCGCCGGTGTCCGTAACCAATATCGCACGAAATAAGAAAAAAAAGCTAACTAAATAAAAAAACACCTGTGACAGAATGGGAATCGAACCCGGGTCCTCTGCGTGGCAGCCCAGCACTCTACCACTGAGCTACGCCACTGCTTGAAACTGCGGTGCAAACCGACCCTACGCAGGCTTCATATCGGGTCAGGAATCGCGTTAACGTGTGTTGTAAAGCGTTTTAGAGCAGTAAAGTAATAACCAGGCGTCACACATTGCGAATTGCGTAACGAGTGGGTCGTTCAATGCTCCAACCCATTACAAAAGCCAGAGGCAAAATTCTTCATCGTCGTCAGCCACAGCATCCACAAAGTGCACATAATTCGTTACAAGAGTGTAGCGGGCACCGCGCTTTTCTGAAGAATGACGAAGGAATGGCATAGTAGACGCTTCCCCACTGCACAAAAATTATGATGATTTATTGCGTAGTGGGTACCATGCAAGTGGGCTTGTAGTAGTTGCCCCAAGAGTGTTTAAAATAGGTTAAAGGCCGCTCTCCCAGCTTTCGCTGTGGCTGTGCTGCGCATTCTGCGCAGGCCTGGCGGTTTCTTCTCGTACATTTCATCTCTTCGCCTTTAACACTCCATTTAACATTCTGTTTCGAAGTTGCTGTCAGACGTAAAGATACTACATATATGTCACCAAATCTACGCGCTATTTCTTGCAGTTGTGCTATGTAAAATTAGGCGTACATACGTGGCAATTGTATACATCAATGACGAATGTTACGGTCAGGAAAGAAAGTGGAGCCGCTTGAACTGACACCCTTTCTCTTACCCTGCGTATGGATTGCAGGTGCTCACCGAACAGTACTCAAGGATGGTTGTACAATGGATGGCCTCAAAGAGTGCGGCGATGACTACATTCCGTACTCCAAGAGTGGGCTCCTGCGTATGCCCAACGTAGAGTTTTCCGAAGGATGCAGGTACGTACGTCCACATCCACGGATGAGAAACGCCCTATATAGAAGGACTGAGTACGAATATACCTATATGGGATCCCTCATATGAGCACATATGTTCCCATATATCTGGTGTGTAATTCTCTACATATGATTCTATGATACTGGAATGTCCCATATTACGTGGCGTATATTCAGCGACAACTTATTTTAGCAGTGCGGTGAAAGCTGCGGAGACGGGGCATCCGCACATTTGTCTTACTACGCAAGTAGCCCGGCAGCTTTCAGTTCATTTCCAGTTGCGACTTTGCCTGCCCACAGCGTTCGTCAACAATTCAGGCTGACGACACTTCATTCTAACATAGACATTGCTGATAACTTGCCTGGTCTGGTTTGACAGCCAGTTTCTGTCGTATTATGAGCATATCTTTCTAGGATAACGAAGCTGCGAGTTTACGGCTGCACATGGTCTAGCCGGCATCGGGGACGTCATTATGCGAGACAGGCGTGCGGGAAACGTGGTGCTGTCTAACGAATGAAAAAAGAATGAAAATTTAAAGTGTTCAACTGTCTTCCACCAACGAATTCCCATACTTGTTTTGCATTTATAATTAAAGAAAGTTTATTTACTAGAACTAGGTAACTCTGCAAATTGTAAAATGAAAATACGGTACTATTTCTGGGTGCGTGCACTGGCATGCATTTCGGTTCTGTAGCTTCCACAGTGTTGCCAAGAAAAGTTGTTGCCCGGTATAGCATGCATGTTTCTCATTGCGTTGTGCTCATACAGCCAGTATTGAGATAATCGGGCATGCTAGTAGATCTTTTCTCCTTTTTTATATTTTTCTTGCCTTCTTGTTGCATTGAACGTACGGTCTTTAAAATGAAATAATACTCTGTGGACAATAATGTGGTGAGTGAGGGAGATAGCTGTTCTTGAAGCAGATATCACAGATAAGGTTTTTGATGAAATTACCCTCAACAGAAAATCAGGAATAGCCTATCTTCTCGAATGTGGGTACAACCAATGTATAGACCGCTTTGCAATTACCAGAAGACAGATAGCTATAGGACGTTGAAATATCGAGACATAAGAGATGGGGTAAATTTAGCTTATTTCATACCGGCTGCTACGACCAGATAATAATATACTATACATGTAGTTTGTAGCATCAGTGATGTGGCTTAACTAATTATTAGATTGACAATGCTGTGCGCGATGAATGCGTTAAAAAACGACGTTGTCTTTGAGGGCGTCGACTGAGAAAAGGAGAAAATATCCTTTATTTATCCTATTGAACGCATACTCGTGTTCGACGTGACAAATGGAGCTGGGAAGCATGGGATGAATCGCTCCTCAGTTATTTGCTAGATAAATTTGGACTCTCACCTACGGCTTTAAAACAAATGGCTAGTGAGTGAACATTAGAGTATTCAAGCGGGTATGCGCAATAAAACTCCAAAATTTCTCTTGAGTGCCGGGTCGCAGTTCTGGTGCATGAATTTTTTCAAGACATTCAGTGCAGCTTATTTTTGACCACGTAGGCAAAATGTGTTAAAGCTTAACTTATTAACACTTCCCGTTTTCATGGTGTGAGTAATGTCCAAATATATTGGACATCAGGACTTAAATTGGTCTGTTCCATCCGAAAGCTCCCCCAATAACTATCGCCAAGATTAGCGAAAAGTGTGGCTGAAAATAAAGCTGATACAAAGCAAAGCAGTACACCAGGGACAAAATATTTATTTAGTGCATCATGAAGACCACATAAAAGCTTTATCAGCAGCTAGAGCATCAATGCGAGACCTTGTGTTTTCTGGGCGCCATATCGGCTTCCTCTACATGACTCCCGCTGTCGTCCTTTGAGCTGAGTTCTCTTCACAGATGCGTGGCGAAAACAGGAGGAAAGCAATAAATCGTGTCGTCATCACTGTCCAAAATATAACGCTTATTCGTGTCTTTTTGTATCGCCATGAATTCTTTCTTTCTAGCCTTGCCGCATGCAACTCACATGGCGAACGCGGTGCACATTGATGTAATCTCCGAATCAGTCGAAATAAAATCAAGCTAGTAAGCACGTAAACAAGCTAAGAAAATGAGTGAGACATAACAAGCTGTGCGAGGTTATCTAACGACACAGCGGCTGTGACGTGTACTTTCTTGTGTTTCGTGTGAACCGTTCGCGCTCTCGTCATGTTTAAGATGCCTTGTTGAAGAAAGGAGCGGCAGGCTGTTTGATAATCTGCATTTTCCCATTTATTTTACCAGATTTCAACTGCAAGAACGCTTTCGCTGCTTTAACGTTTTGCTCCCATCATTAGACATCGCTAACAAATAAGTCAGTCTCGCTGCAAAAGTGCAACAATAAATGCGACATCATCTAGTTGGACGAAGTAATGCTATAGCGGCGAAGTACTTTAGGATCCGATCTGGCCTATCTGCAGTGTACAAACGCGCTACGAAACGCCGCACAGGGTGCCGCGTTCTGTATCGTGTTTGTTATTCATTTGTACTTTATAAAGGACATGACGGCCACGGCAACGGCGAAAATGTGCTGCGATAGTTAATGTAATTGGTTTAGCAAAAAATGACTCCCTTATTGTTTTCGCTTCTCAAAAACTTTTTTAAACTTTTACTTCTCGGCCTTTGCAGGCGGCCTCATTAAATTGCGATGCTGCTATTTATTTTCAGAGTGGTCGAAGAACAGATCATGTGCAGCTTAGAGTTTATGAAGAACTGCACGCAAGGGCCATCCCAAGCTGCGTCGTTGGTGGTGCTGCAGGCGCTGAAAGAAAACATTGAGGACGTCTGCGCCGTGGGTTCCAAAGCGTACAAAAGTGCGTATCTCAAGACCGCTGTTGCAGAATCCTACATATAAATTCCTGCTTTGACTGAGCGACGTGTAAAGATCAACAAAATCAATATTTGAGACAAACAGGATAGTACCAGGGGAAGAAAAAAGTCAACTTTAAATTGACAAAAGAAAACCTTGGTTTTCCCTTTACATATTTATGAGAGCCTGTTGTTTATAAGAAGGAAAGAGGTGGAAATTTTAAGGGCTCGCTTTTTTTGTTAGACAGAATACTAAGGAAAACAATCTAGATCTCATTAATATGCTGTTTATAAGAGTCATTTAAATTGGGCTCGAGCCGCGAGCGCAATTTTTTTCAAGGTTTGTTCATTTATTTAATAATTTATTAATTTATTTATTGACTTATGTATGTTGGTTGTTCGCTCGCAAATACAGCATGATGAGTATGGTCGTGCAGCCTATGGTTCTTAAAATGTAAATTCAAGTAGAAGGGTGTCTTTTGCATATAGTCCACAATGGAGTGTGATCGTAGGAATTTTTGAATTACCCTGAATTATTTTCCAACCAAAGAAAAATTAATTTCCACCTGGACCAGTAATTCGGCCTCAGGTGCAGTTTGGCATAATTTTATTGGCTTTCAAAAAAGCGTTCTAAGTAAAAAAAAATACTCTGTGTATTCTTGTAGTATCTTGCAAAGCCAATGGTCATCAAAAATTAGATTGGACACACCGGTTAGCGACGTCTGGCGTGGACTCACGAGTTGGGTACGACATTATCATCAGTGGCATAATTTTTCTTGTCTTCTGCTGCTGTACATCGAATAAAGTCCACAGAGATAGCCTGCGCCCCGCTTCTGTGTAATTTATAGCAGCATGTGTTCATACTGAAACGCCATGCTAACCACAACTTCGTAGTCAGGTGCCCTCGAAGTGAGATGGCTTCTACTTTATTATACGATTTTCAAACTCAGGCATATTGATATCACTCAGAGCCAAACGTCAGTACGTCTTGTTATCATTTTCCTAAGGGAAAATACTTTCTATGTGAGTCTACTGTTACGTCGTAAATATACGTCACTTGGTTTGTAGTGATGGACTCGTTCAAAGGAGGTGCAGCGAAAGAGCATGTAGTAAATAGTACAAAGATGTCATTTAAACACCGCGACACTGAAAAGACCTTGCTTTAAGCGAAAAACCTCTTTCAGCCTTATGACATATGTTGCGGACATTTAATTGGAGATGACACCCACATTATGGTGCTATTGCTTCGGTTCATTTACTTTCTCATCTACGCAGAGTACCAGAAATCCGTCAAGTGCATGGAATTAGTCGGCGAAGGAATGCATAGGATGCATGAAAGGCTTCCACGACCTCATGGAACGAGCTGTGGTAAAGGCTCCTGTGAAAGATGTCATTCACCAAGGCTGCTGGTTAGTACTACATCTGATATATAGACCAAACTGCGATTGTTTCTTAGGTCTTAACGCCACCTCCTCACCGTGTTTACATAATTTTGTTGTTAATAAGGTTATAAAGATGACGTTAGGGGTGCATTTTATTTATTTATTTATTTATTTATTTATTTATTTAGCAATACTGCAGACCACCGTGTGGTCCATGCAGGACGGGTTGTACAGGGATCACAGAATCACAAGAACATCGCAATCACAGCGCAAAAAAAAAAGAAAAAAAAGTAAGAACCAATGAGAAAAATAGGAACGCAAGAGAAACATCAATTTTTGTTATAAAGTGTGCGATATTTTCTCACGCCGAATGAAAAGGCGGTTCTGCAATAGACTTATCAGTGGACTCTTCAACCGGCAATAATGCATAGTGGCAAGAGGAACAATACTCTCATCTAGAAAGCTTGTGCTTAAACATTTTGAAGAAGGGTGTCAAATATACACGAACTAATGTGATTCGTGTAGAAAGTCTGGAAGTGAATTGTCAAATGGTTTATAAATCAAACGATGAAGGTCGGGTGACTGGCGAGGCCTGTCGGCGACAGTTAGCTTTATGTATTGGGTTACGACAAGCTTTCAGTAATAAGTTCTGAGGTTTTACGTTACAAAACCACCGCATAACTACGAGGTATGCCGTAGTGGAGTTCTTTCGAAATTTCGACCACCTGGGGTTTTTTTACCATGCACCTGACATCGCGCAGTACACAGGCCTCTAGCATTACGCCTCCATCAAAATGAGGCCCGCACAGCGCGGATTGAATTCGTGCCTTTCAAGTCAGCATCCAAGCACCGTAACCGCTGTACCGCCATAGCTAGCCTTAATGAGAAGTCTCCGATAAATTATGTGAATAATAACGGTAGCGCAAAGAAACGGGGCACAAGTATGTAACACGAAGACACACACAGAGCGCAAAACTTCCAAGAAATGTTTTATTATCGGGCACCACGTAGTTCTTATACACTATTTTTTTGAACGCATCTGGAACGCGTGTAGGAGCACAAACAATGGTTCATCAGCATTTTTTGAGCCGCTAATCAAGCATTGAAAACATATGAGACAAGGAACAACAAAATTCATTTATCTGACCCTTCAGCTCATGTGCAAGTATGATAAATGAATTTTGTTGTTACTTCTCTGATATGTTTTCAGTGCATGATAAGCGGCTCAAAAAATGCTGATGAACCATTGTTTCTGCTCCTACACGTGTTAGTTCCAGCTGTGTCTTAAAAAAAAGTGTACAAGAACTACGACGGTGCCCGATAATAAAACATTTCTGGAAGTGTAGCGCTGTGCGTGTGCCCTTCGTGTTACTACTATCTTGTGTCCCGTTTCTTTGCGCTACCATTGTTATTCAAATATGCCATACCAACAAGTCCGCCTTGCAACCTTAATCTCCAATAGCTTGACACTAGTCAAGGAGAAACTCTGATATCAATGTTCAGGAGACCGAGAGAGAAATAATAGCGCTTGTAGGAAATCCCCCCCCCCCCCTCCCCCCCAACGAGCCACTGCGATTGACTTCCCTAAGCGCCTTCACTTCATTTTTAGAGCTGTTCAAACCGTTTCATGAATTAGGCGTCCGAGTCAAGGTGTCTGGTTCAGTTAACTTACTCAGTCAGTGATAAAAACTAATTCACCGATATAGGCTGCTTTCTTGTTCGCACAACACGATACGGACGAGTAGTACATCACTATTAATACTTGAGCTCTAGCCAACTCGCCAGCTCAGATGTTCTGGGCCTCTACTTGTCACATTATGTTATTTATGTATTCAGTAACTTTTTTCTTTATTTACTTCAAGAGTGCATGGCATTTTGTTGATAGGAATATCTTGTTGCGTGCTAGTAAATATAAGCGCTCACGCCGTTATATACGCCCACTTATGCAGTTGTGCTGTGCGCCGTGTCAACTATCTACTGTTATATCTTTTTGTTTTCTTTCTCAGCATCTATAACGATTTAGTCGGCTGCTGGTCCAAGACACTTGCTCCTTGCGAGAGAGTTCGAGCCAAGGAGTTCGCGCTCGGCATCCTGGACGATATCTTCGGTGAGGTAGTCCACCTGGTGTGTGGCCGTTACCTCAAGAGCACGGATGCCTGCAATGAACTTCCGCCTCTGCCCCAAATGGAGGAAGGTGACGAAAGGGTGGGCACATACATCGAGCTCGTCATGGAAGCAGCCGCTACCTACGGACGGAGGAAGTGACAGCTCTCTTGCCTTCCCCACATTCGTTATGGCATATTTTGTTTCTGTCCCCATCTTCACTACAATCATACCGCTAGTCTTGTAAATAAAGGTCGTGCTCGGAAGAAGGACTGCTATCCGAACTACGCCTGAAAACGTTCATGCGTTACCGATATGCCGAGAGAATAGCCACATTGATTGTTGACGACGGAGTCACGCGAAGATGCTGGGAGAAACAAGATGTCAAAATGTTTTGTGTTTCTAATTGCGAGAAATCGAAGGGCAACCATAGAAAGATATCGTGCTAGTGCAGAGTGATTCTGTGTCGATTGGTAACTTGTTTTTGAAGTGTGTGTCTTTTTTTCTACGTTATACGTATTACAAAACACCGATAGTAACGTTGGAAGTGGTGACTGGAAAGCTAGGAAATAACGCCAAAGTGTACAGCAATCTTTACGTGTTATAGAAAGTGTGTCATCTCTGTATATTTCTTGTTGTATATTAAGGCGTATGTTTTTTTTTGTGCTGCGCAAAGTGCATTTATCAACTATGGCATCACAGGAATAAACCGTTGTGTAAAGCTATGAATAAAACTATGAAATAAACCGTTACGAAATGTACGTGCGTGTGTTCTGGTTTCATCCTTCCGCTGCACATAAGAAACGACGTTGATGTGGCAAGACGGACAGGCGGCCACTGATTGCTCCGTTTGGATTTACCGTTGCTGATTGCTGCTATATACTTCACACTGTTTGCTCGCGTGTAGGGTAGGCAGTAGTCTTGAGCACTGCTTTTGTGGCCGTTTATCACATTAAACGGGCACATCAGCTTTTGTGCAAGGGTCGTCGCAGCCTTTCCTTACTATATTCATATCACCTGATCTTAATTAGGAATGTTGGTGTTAATAATAACAATATGTTGGGTTTTACATCCCGAAACTACGATATGATTACGAGAGACGCCGTAGTGGAGGTCTCCGGAAATTTTGACCATCTGGTGTTCATTAACGTGCAGGAATGTTGGTGTTATGCTTGTCGTATGCACGCTTCAACGCTTCCCTCTGCTTTTCTAAATTGTCGACTCCTTCAGGTGAGGCATCTCTGTTAGGACGAGTATGTTGTACACAGGAAGTTACGCAGGTCCATCAAAGGGAGCGTACCAATGACTGCGTGCCAGGGTTCTCGTATCAGGTTTGTTGTGGTGCGGCACTGCTCCCCGTACGAAACACTTCCAGTCCGCAGGAATCCTGGTTACATATTTGCATATTCACGGGAAGCTTGTATTGCCTCGAAGTGTCGCTGGCGTTGTCGATGAGAACCGCAAAAAAAAAAAAAAGAAATCCGAGTCCGGTGCCTGCGAGCGCGAATAAATGCGGCCTTTGAAGGTGCGCTGATCACTTGCGTATTTGTATGACGTTTTCAATAAGCTTCGTCAGGGGCTTGAAGGCGAACAACCGTTTCTGATATGGCAATCATCCTTTGTAGCGAGGTTGCCGAAGTGACTCGTAATTTCGCATTGCCACATTCGATTGTTGCCTAGATATGAATGCTTGAGTGTCGTTCTTGCCAGAACCAACAGAAGCGCAGCGCTGTACGTGGATGGAGGTACAATTCCCGGCATGGAGGAAGGCAACAGTTAGGACAGAGCATGGCGCAGTGGGATTTAAATAAATAAATAAATAAATAAATACGTCCAGCTCGCACATGCCCAACTTAGCGTGCCCTCGTAATAATAATAATAATATCTGGGGTTTAACGTCCCAAAACCACGATATGATTATCAGAGACGCCGTAGTGGAGGGCTCCGGAAATTTCGACCATCTGGTGTTCTTTAACGTGCACTGACATCGCACAGTACACGGGCTTCAACCATTTCGCCTCCATCGAAATGCGACCGCCGCGGCCGGGATCGAACCCGCGACCTTCGGGTCAGCAGCCGAGCACCGTAGCCACTGTTCCACCGAGGCGGACTAGCGTGCCCTCATTTGCCCGATAGAGCAAAGGCTTCTGCATTTTCGTTTTATATCCCGAATGACCTGCTCTGCGAGCCCATCGGCCAGTGGGTGGTACGGCATTTCATGGTCATTTTGCTCTCTTTTTGCACACCATTCAAGTGCCTGGCTCCTCCATGCAGGTCCATTCTTGAATTAAATGAATTTCAACAAAACTTTTAAACACGTGTCTCATTTCAGGAGCGATATGACAGCGTCTGCATTCTCCTTCCCTGGCGTGGCAGCTAGACTTCTGGTGCACTTGTACCTGCACACTATGGAAGACTGCGTTTTCTTACACCTTCGATATTGGTTGCATGATAGCCGAGTGACAATCTTTGCTATCTTCCAGACCCCACGGTCTAGCGCCTGTGCGAGTCATCCGAAAACAGTGATAAAGTTAAAAAGCGCCAGGACAATTTGCCAACGCGCCTTGTATCCCTCACACAATCTCTCTCTCTCGGTGCTCTCTGTTGGCGGCGCCGGGCGGTGCCGCCGTCTGTGAGAGATGAAGAGAAGTACTGCGCCATACCACTAGCACCGATAGAGAACGATCCGTTGACGACGCAGTTAAAGCATGGCGTCCGAGATAGCGCGCCGGCGCGCAGTCTCGGAGGTCGTGGTGAAAGCGTCTCAATAGCTGCAACAAACACTGGCCGTGCTAGCATCGGGGAGGCCCCCTAGACGCAGTTATGCGTCGCTCTAGTTATGCTTTTTGCCTTTCACTTCATGTTAGCGTGTGACGGCTTGTTGTAGGAGTAGTGCAGCTTCCACATGCACGAACGGTGTTTCGCCGCCGACCACTCCGAGTGCGATAGCACCAACTTATAAAACTGTTGCAGTAAGCAGCGCAGAAAGGCAATGATGTCGACGGACGAATGTGGTGCCTCGGTGGAGCGAGACGGAGGCCACTAGGACGCTGAACGCCTGCGCGCGTTCGCGGCTCAAGCTCTGCCTTCCTTGTTGCTGAAGCGCACTGTGTTCGTGTATGCATGAGCACAGCCGTAGGTTACCGCATCACTCGGGAGCGCACGGCGTGCCGTTACTCTTCTTAAATGACGACGCTTTGAAGCGCACAGTACTAGTGTTTATTACGGGCTTGTTGATGTCATCTTTGCGCGCGATTCGTGATACGCTGTGTCTAGGTATAGGTTAAAAAGTTCAACTACCACAACGGTTAAATCATGATCATGCGCGTTGGTCCTCGCGATAAAGATGTGCCACTATATAGGCGTCAACATGGGTGCATATACGTCAAACGGTGATATAGCTGTAAAACAGCAATAGGCATTGCCGGAACTTTCATAATCACTCCACAACAGTGTTGCGGAGTTGCCACTCCGGAATTGGAATGACTCCGGAATCATTCCACATTTTCGCGACCCCGGAATAGAATGGGATTGGAATGGGGACAACGCTTGGAGGAATGGAATGGGAATGGAATTAAGCGCCTTTTGCACGGAATCGAATGGGAATGAAATTGCGTCTTTTCCGGAAAATAGAGCACGTTTTCGCCTACGCGCTGTTTTTCAAACTTGAAACATTAGTATGTCAGAGCCTCGAATTTAACAATAAAGCAGTATTTTGAAATGGCTTGGCTGACTACAAGCACGGTGCATTTATAAGCAACGCGCCTGCTACAATTCTGTCCTTATATAGAATGTGTTGCTTCGAAGTTTATCTCTATTCGTCGCGTAACCGCGGCTCTATGCCGTTCGTATCCGTTGTGCGGAACTATGGCGGCGACATACCCCCCCTTACGCCTTGTGATTTTTTTTTCCTCGGCGGCACCCCAGCCACCTGCTATCTCCCCACCCTTCACTTCTTTGTCTTTGCTTCTGTAGCCGTCCACGATTCGGACGCATATCCGAAAAAGCGTTTCTCTAGGTCGCGATGCGTGTTGACGCTGGCGTGATGCTTGTGTTCACTGCAAGCTTTCGTATACCAGCTTGAGCGCCGTGTCACCTAATACTCCCCCCTCCCCCCCACCCTTTTGCAATACTGTCCCCCCTGTGTAGACACATGGGCGCCTTTGCCCGAAACTCGGTCGGCGAAGGTTTGTAAGTCAGCGCAGCACACACGCGTGGCAAAACTGCTTAGTCTTCTTGAACACTACAATTGTCAGCATAAAAATATGCTATGTCGTCATTTTAGCATTAACACGTTTAACCCTAAACAATATAAAAACATCAACATTCGTTCAAACATGCTGACCATGAAAATACTATAGGCAGCGGGAGAACTGCCCCTATGGGAATTAGTAGGGTGGTTGTACTGCACAAGATGTGTCACCAAGCTACTATCCCTCGACTTTGGTAACGTGTTTTGCGTACTTTTGCAGTTCTTTCATGCATCTGATGACATCAGCTTTATGAGGTGTTCATTCTTTACTCGATAAAACTATCAAGATGCCTTGAGGAATTGGAGGAATGGAATTGCGGCAAGTTCTAATTCCCCGGAATGGAATTGGAATGTAATGGAGGCGCCCATTCCGCAACACTGCTCCACAATAAGCACTACTTCTGTGAAGACACTTTTCACTTTCGTGTTATACCGATTCCTATGACGGAGGGAGCAACCATGTTTTTTTTTAAACTCTTGCGGCAACTACTACAAGTACACTTGCGTGGTACCCACTACCCCATAAATAATAAAAATTTTCGTGACGTAGGGAAGCGTGCACTATTCGACTAGTGTTCATCATTCTTCGGAGAAGTGTGGTACCCGCCACGCCCCTGTAAGGCATTATGTGCACTCTGTTGATGCTGCGGCTGACGACAATGAAGAATTTTGTCTGAGCCTTTTGTAATCGTTTGACAGCATTCAACGACCTACTCGTTACGCCATTCGAATTGTGTGACGCGAGGTTGTTAGTTTACTTTTCTGAAACGCTCCACTACGCAGGTTAACGCGATTCCTTAACCGGCATGAAGCCTGCATAGGTTCAGCTTGCAACGGAGTTTCAAGCACAAGGGTGGCTCTGTTGTAGAATACTGGGCTGCCACGCAGAGGGCCCGGGTTCGAATCCCATTCTATCCTGGGTATTTTTTATTTATTACCTTTTTTTTCTTATTTCGCACAATAATGGTTACGGACATCGGCAGCGGCAGCAGCGGTTGACAACTACGGCGCCAAAATCGGCCCTTGTTGTGATCTCATAACAGCTTTCGCTCTAAAAACGTGTACAAATGTCGAAGAATGTAATACATAGCGCCTGTGTTCTTTTTCCTCTTCTCGTGTATCGGTGCATCCAGCGCTATTTTTCGTCGACAGTACGAAAGTACGACAGTACGACAGTAAATTTCAACCTTCCTGTATGAACAAATGATGGAGTGTGTTAAACTACGGGCCGTATGAGTTAGAGGGGATATTAAGACATGTCGTAAGTTAAAGCTGGATTCATATTATAATTAGAAATGAGTGTAAACACCAACTACATCTCAGAATCTTGCTAAGGTTAAGGCTTAGGCGTGTTGGTACATAGTGCAAAGAAGGGAAAACAGCGCTAAAATTTTGACAAACACAAAGGTCATCGTCCGTCTTCCTTTGTGTTTATCAAAATTTTAGCGCTGTTTTTCCTTCTTTGTACATCTCAGAAACTCATCCGATGGGGCTCCTGGCGGCACCTGACGGAACCGATGAAAACCACGCGCTTCCTTCTACGTGGGTTCGGCAGCGCGCGAAACACAAACTTACCCTAAGGCAGGGGTCTCAAACACGCGGCCCGCGGCTTGCACACGAGTCTTCGTCCCACTTTTAGTTTATGACCATGTGACTGTTTGTGAAACAGCTAAAATGGTGCTGGCATTATTTCTCGCTTAAACAGACGTGACTGGTCTTAAGCATTTCTTTCGTGAGGCACCCATGCGGTCACCTTGTGTTGAAACATAAGTGCCTGAAAAAAAAGCTTTGTACTTCAAGATCGGTGCCCTGATTTTAGTCATTGTGTAGGTCGGTATTGATATGATTTTCAAAACCTGACGCCAAATGCCCTTTAGAAATGACCCATATATCAAGTATGAGAAAGGGCTTCTTTGAAATGGCAACGTTAGCTGACATTTTGTTCAAACTCAATCCTCTCCAACCCCCCCCCCCCCCCCCCCCGCTTCTCACTTATTCACTGTGCCTGCCCTATGCGGGACTAAATTTGGTGACTGCGGCCCGGCAGGTGTTGCGAGTTTGAGACCCTTGCCCTAAGGAGTACATGAGGGCACACGAACCGAAAAGTGTTATTAAATGCGAAGCATTTCCTCGCGGATTGCAGGCAATCTGAGCGTTTCTGTATACGTATCTATCTATCTATCTATCTATCTATCTATCTATCTATCTATCTATCTATCTATCTATCTATCTATCTATCTATCTATCTATCTATCTATCTATCTATCTATCTATCTATCTATCTGTCTGTCTGTCTGTCTGTCTGTCTGTCTGTCTGTCTGTCTGTCTGTCTGTCTGTCTGTGTGTCTGTCTAGCCGCCTGCGGGTGCTCTCGTGATCGCCTCCTTAACTAAGGGTAGACCAAATTTAGTATGGGAGGATAGGAAGGTTGGACGAATATGTCTGTTCGGTCATGACATGAATAACGAGAAAATCCCGTCGCGTACGTCGTCAAACCCTTTCCTCCAGACTCGTGTGGCACATACCCGTATATCACGAGCCGCGGTCGTGATATACGGGTATCGACCTCCATTTTCCATGTGTAGCACCAGTTCGAGCAAGGTTTAAGGGATCAATTGCAGGGCTATCTTAATGACTCTTAGTTCCTCTGTAAATATTGCAGGCAAGCGTGAAGAGCATATGTTGCGAGAGACATTGTCTGTGATTTCATTAATGAAATTAAGAAATAAGAAAGGCCTCAGAACGGAGCGTGGAGCTTTGTGGTAATCTATACGTGACAGGCAGGATTCCTTACGGCGCATTCTAAAACGGAACATGTAGGGAAGGGGTCCGTTAAAACGTCTTCCATCCTAAGAGGGCACATTTTTGGGCAAGTTGGTGGTTCATTCTTCCTTGTCCCTTGTTCCTTGTGTTGCGCTGGTGTCACATAGTCTTCCATCCCACGTGTTAAAGGGACGCTGAAGATAAAAACTATCTTTCGTGTAGTCGTAAAGTATCATTTCTCAATACGGAAAACACCACTCTTACCTCGAGAAGGCGGTTGGTAAGTGAGGAAAATGCACAAAAGCAAATGCGGGTGGCAACGCCACCTTGAAATTCCGTAACGTCATAGATTTTGATGACACCTGCTAGGTCACAAGTAGTTCCGAATCGGTAAAAATGAAGTAAATTCTTCTCTTAAATTGGCCGTGCAACAGTTTTTGAGCATGGTCACAAAACCCTGCCGATCGGTAGTCGAGGCTCCAAAATATCACAGCGCATCACGCGGCATGGAATTTACAATAAATTCTCAAAGTCAGCTAAAAATCGTATTCTCTTCTATGGACAAATGACGCTACAGGCTCAAAAATCACTGCGTCACAGCTTAGGTATACGCCATTGGGTAAATTGAGCATGGCGTGCTTGATTGTTACTGGGGCCGCCACGGGAGGCCGCGACTTGTCCACGCGTGCGCACACGATCGCACTGAAAAGCCGCGCATTCGAAAAAAAAAACTGATGAAAGGAAAAGTGCTCAAGGTCACGGGGTAATAAAAGGAAAAGTGCTCAAGGTCACGGGGCGCGCGTGACATAGTTTCTTCCCCCGTGCCATCCGTCCCTAAATCCCTTCCTGCTTAGCTTCAAGCTCTTTCATCGGGACGAGAGAAGAGAGAATGCAATTGCAGCGTGCGACAAATCTTCAGTAGCTCCGCTCGTACTGGACAGATTCTAGAAATTTTCGCGGCGGTGAATTCGTGAGGCAATAAGCTCCTTTCGCGAATCTATTCCATGGCTACTTGGGAAAGTGTTGCAGGGCCTCTTTAAGGCGCGATAGACCTAACATATCAAGTTTCAGGAAATTTCGTTCAGGCAATCTCGACAAAATACGAAAAATATACTTTGAAACCGTGACGTAACCCGCGGAGATTTCAGCACAAAATTTAAAAAATAAAACATTGACGTCAATTTTCTTCTCAAGTAATAAATATATAATGGTGAAATGAACGTCATTAGAGTTCTCAGACAATTATTTATGAATCAAGACCAATTCATTGTTTCACTTTGGCGTACGTTTATAATCCATCCCCAACAATATTTCGGAGCTTTGCAATAAATTTATTTTGACAAGCGGTATCAAATATCTTGAAAGAGCCGAGCAATACAATATGCGTTTCCGCGCAGTTGTTGTTAGAATGTGCTAGATAATGAACAACCTCTGTCAGGTGTGTTACTCTCGACGATGTGCTACAGAACCCGCGTTGGCTAGATGACAAAACGACGTTTGTCTTCAAGAAAACGGTTAATTGTTTTAAGATTATATGTCCGAATATTTCGCACGATGTGCTATTGGTCTGATGTTTGAAGGATCATCGCTGTTTCCTGCTTTGTGATGCGATTTTATTTTAGCTGTGCTCCTGTCGTTAGTAAGAGAGACCATGGGAAAACGAAACTGAGGTGTTTACTGCATGATTCTACATATCGGTTAACAAAAGGATTGCAGGACCCATATATCAGATCAAATGAAATCAAAAAGACTGTATTAAGAAATAATTACAAAAAAATGCATACAAGATATTTGGACAAAAAGCCTACTTGGCTGGTAGCTGGTCCAATAAAGAAATACATAAAGGTTAGAAACGCACATGATTGGTCATGAAGTGATTGGTTTTCTACATATGCAAGATTTAGCGATGTACGAACCTAGGAATGGAAAAGAGTTACAAATCACAAGAGAAGAAAAAGCGCTTACAGGAAAGGTTAAAGTTACGCGTAGTTTTTGTTTCTAGAGGCGCAGTGTTCCAGGTTACAGCTGCGAAGAATTTCAACAATCGTTCGCCATAAACATTGTGACATGGAGGAAGATTTAAATTTAATTGACTTGTTTGCCTGGTGTTTGCGCGGGAAGTTGAATATGGTGTTGGGTAGTGGAAAGTTTGTCTGCAGTATTTTGTGTACAAGGCAAGTTGCATTATAATTTCTTACCGTCATAAATAAGAGCATTTCGTTTACAGTCATACGATGCATTTCGTATGACTGGAAACAACCAACAACCACCAGGGGAACGTGTACAGACCTCGTCTTTGCTAACTTCAGGCTAGATCCGATCGAAGAACCATTGGCTGTACACTTGACGGACCGCAAAGCAGTAATAATGAAGGCAAAACGAAATCCACAACTCAACAAGGCATACCATTTACGACCAATAAACATTGTATATAACTGTACACCGCTTTGTCACTCCTTTGCATGCGTGAGTGGGCCATGTCACGGGTGATTTACGGTAACACCGAACGATCCCCCCTGCTTCGCCCACTCATCATCATTCATTTCGTGGAGATGCGGTGATTTCTTCCTTTTTCTTTTAAACTGTGGCACGTGGAATGCCCCCCTGCGTCTCCCTGCCACGCGGTGGCATCTGACGCAATGTGTGCCCAGTGTTCTTTTTTTGTTCTTTCCTTCTACATAATGACTGGGTACAGAAAGGGGCCACTTTTTTCGTGCGCCTCTCAAGGGCAGTTTTGAATTTGAAAGAAAATGTAGGAGTGTTGTGTGATAGAAAACACGCTCAAGCTCCTCTGAGATGTGCGTACCGCGAGCGGTAAATGTTGCATATAAATATCTCGCCGTTATAACACCGGCACAAGTATGGCGCGTGGCTGTGTTGTCTAGCGCAGCGGGCTGCGGAGCGAGGGTTCGCTGGTTCGAATCCGCGGTCAGGTGCTTTGAAATTTTTTTCTGCTAATTTTTCATTGTGCCTTTTTTATATATATATAAATACGTATACATATCCGGGACATGACGGCGACGGCAAAAATCAGCCGAGAGTGTCCATATAATTGCTATCGCAATAAAACCAGGATGCACGAGGCAAATACAGTAACACAAGCGCTCACTAACAACAGTAGTTAGTGAGCGCTTGTGTCGCCGCCTTTGGCTCTTGTGCCCTGGTTTTTCTTTTTTTAACGCTCTCTATAGAATGTCACACCAACTCGCCCAACAAACAATCCTTCTAGTATATCCGACGAACGGCTTGTATCATTTCTTAGGCTTATAGTACAGGCTGCGACTCTTGATTCGTCATAACGGAAGAAATTTTGAAAAAGTAGCTTCAGTTTATGCTTTAATGGAGTAATTGAGAATTTGAACGCACTAATCATACCATAAACTTATTTTTATTGTCTCAAATTCTAGTCATTTCAAGAAAAGTCGTGCAAGACACGTGGAGAGAGAGTTACTTTTTTCAACAGCGCGAACACTACGTCATCATGCATATATGGTTGCTAAAGTCAGCAATTTATGCTGAAATCTCAGGAATTATGATTTCCAATTGTTCATGCAGCACATATTTACATTTTCACCGAAAGGCTTGTGCAGTTACTCATTTAAATAAAAATGTGCAAGTACTTCTTACACATGCGTGGCTGCTTTTGGCTAGTTTTACTGCCATTGGATAAAGTTGGCTACATTTCGGCTAATTTTTAGAATTTTGTGGATATATATATTTTTTTCGAACCTGGCCACCCTGATGGGCTATCCGCCAAGGAGGGTGGTCAATGTCAAACTAGGCAAATTAACAAAAAAAATTTCGCCTTCAGTCCAAGGAAGTTTAGTTGAATGTCGTTGGGTTTGTTGAATCAAACAACTTCTAATTTAAAGCATATCTTAATGGTATGAATCGCTCTTGCATCACCGTAAAACTTCCTCGAGAGATAGCTACAGGTCATAGCAGGAGGAGGCATGACACACGTTTACGATGCTGATGAAACTGAGTGGGTGAGACAGACAGGCGCTGCACAATCCGTAATCGAAGCGATCCAATAGCTGACGATTGCTTGCGCTACACGCGCGATCTTGAAACTGCGAATCACATCCAAACTAAATTGTTCATGGTTTCGCCTACGCATTCAAAAGATTGCGCGATTTTCATATTTGGGCAGCAGTCAACCTGTACGCGCGTGACGAGGTAACTAAGTTGACGTGGCACAGACAAATTACTCAACAAAGTTCCGGGATTGCCAGCCATAACCACGCCTCGGTTATCCCGCACTTAAGCGGGGAACGGCGCAAAAGTTTCACAACCTGGGGCTCATAATGACGCGGTCGCCTAAAAACGTCCAGCATTTTACGCTTATCACTGAATTTTAGAGAAGCACTTATAGCACTTTAGAGCAATTTTAGAGAAGCACTTATAGTCTTCAGCTGTCGAAGCACCGCCTAGGAAATGAATCGCGAGAATGCACGTCCTTGAACGTAATGTTAGTGAGGGGCACGGGATACGAGAGTTCAACGACTGATTTGCATTTTCGCGCAGAGATCGCCGTAAAAGCATCCAATCTTTGTTTCCATGCGTCATCTTTGTTCGCAGACAGCGAGTTCTTGGCACTGTGTGTAGCCTCTTAATTTCTTAACGATTTGGTAGCGTTAACCCTTTCAGTCCCGAATTAAATATTTTCAATGTAAGCAACTAGCTCTTACAACTAGCCGATGTCGTGGAACGCACGACCACAGCAGATTTCATTGTTACACTTAAGGCTCATTTGTCGACTGTATAAATGTACCAATCTACTGATTTCTTTTGTCAATGTTCACTTGTATGCTTATATCTGTATGTTTTTTTTTCGTTGTTTCCTTTGACGATACATATTTTCAGTACCGGTCACCTTACATGTGACAAAATCCCTATATTCTATCATGCCATGTGTTTAGGTATTAGTAGTATTTTGAATATAATGGTTACAGTGCACTTATGTAGTATTGTGATTATCGATGTAGTTGTTGATATTATTGCTGTCCTAAAGTACCCAGTATGTAGCATGCCATTATCGCTTTTTTGCGTATTATGTACGAATTCTTTAATCTTTGTATCCCCACTCCTGCTTACAGCCTTCTTAGGCTAGCAGTATTTTACAAATAAATAAAAATAATACATTTTGAGATGAGCATGATCGTGGTAGTCCTAAAAAACTGAAAAACTTTTCGCTCACACTTTTCAGAGAAGAGTAATTAACGTGTCAATTAATTTAACAAATAATTATTATTTAATAATCATTTCATAATTTTTGCTTCATTTACTACATAAAATATTATTTACATAGGATAGCATATTGTCCAATAGCCAAAATTCGAATTTCCGACACAGAACTAAAATTAATGCCCTATCTCTGCACGGTGAAAGAAGACGCTGCCTCAGCGAAATGCGCGAGCAGCACGACCGCTTCTGTAATTTCTTCGCTCAGACGTGCCCTGCCTTTATTATATGTACCATGTTGACACCACATGTAGGGCAGATGCTAAATACGGGCTCTTGAGGAAGAACGGGCTCTTGAGGAATACGGGCTCTTGAGGAATCTTTACCACATGCTTGCTGACTGACCTACATAATTTATGATTCCAATTGGAATCACAGGGACTGAAAGGGTTAAAGAGCTTTGACATATATTCTTATCCACAGATATCTGTATAGAAAGCCGTCCTTACTTCACTGTTCTAATTTGCGATTCGAACAGCGTGGTTCCCCCCCCCCCCCCCTCAGTGAATCAAAGACAGCGCTCATCACCAAGTAGGCGTATGGTAAAAGGGCCGCAACGAAAATGGAAAATCCTGAATTCCGCGTGTTGCCGTCTACTCGCGTTGCATCACACACAACATGAATGTTCTTCACGAACACATCGGAGACGTTAGAAACCGTCGGTTTTCTCTATAAATCTTGCTGATTGCGTGGCATCTGAAATTGCGATCATCATCACCAGCAAGGACCGCTGCTTGGGCTGGTGACGCTCGTGCTTCCAGTGAACTCGGGTCTGCCTGACTGCATGCTCATTTGAATAAAGAACGCGCCACAGATGTACCACTGATTTAGTGCAGTGCGTTATAGTAGATTGCTCCATAGATTATCCACTTCTTTGAAGCATAATCCGTAGCGTCACTGTAACGCGTGCTGAGCTTCTCGAAATGAATATGCAGTCTCACGGCAATCGAGTCAGCTGGTACGAAGCTCCTTTTATTAAGCGTCCGCGGAAGAAGTGCTTCAAATGATTGGTCTTAAGGGCGTATGGCTGAACGGAGGCATAGCCGGATATTTTCCTCGGCGGGAGCGGTGGTGGGAACTGAGCTCTACCACTCTATGTAGGTTTAATTCGTACGTTTTATGTGTGGGTGTATATATGCGCTTACAAAATTGAAAAAAAAAATGGTCGCGGAGGGAGGGGGGGGGGGGGGGGGTGGAAGCGTTTGATTCCTCACTTTTTAGAGCACTAGAGGACACGTATAAAAAGCGACGCGCACACAGCGCTGACTTCCAAAAATTGCTTTATTTTTCACAAGGGTATATATATGTATACAATCGAAAGCAACGCACGAAGGCGCAATGTACAGGTAGATTAGGAAAAACAATATGTGCGTGCGTGAAAGTTGAGATGTGCAGTGAACAGGATACTGGATTTTTCTTTTTTCGAGATCAAGAGCTCATTGTAGATTGTCATTATCGTCGAGCCACTCTGCCGGCCTTGCTTAAAAAATCAAGTTCATTTTTTAGAGATCTTTTGAAGGTGAACTAACGCACGCGTCTCCTAGACTTGCTGTCTTCGCCGCTTCAATTATCTCACGTGACGTTTGGCCCTGGCTTCTTCCTATCGCAATACATTGCGTATATATGGGATCGCCCAAATGTCCGACGCATCCAGACGATATTATACCAGGGACCTCGGGGCAAGGTCGAAGAGGCGTCTCTCTCAAACGCACTTCCATACCATCTCCGGAGAGATGGAAAACAGGAGCCTGGGAGGATGTAGTGATCCAAGGGAAATGACTGGAGAATGCGGCAAAGAGAAGGCTAGTGGAGGAAGAGGTAGAGGAAGATCTGAAGAATGCAAATAGCCAGCTTCTCGTAGGCGACAAACAAACAAACAAAGAAATGGCTCACAGCAAACCGTTTTCGTTGGAACTTTATCTGTTATATATTTTATGCTGCGTTGGAAATAAAATCATTTGTGAGTCAGCGCTCATGGGTGTGCCCCTTTCTCTATATGTCTTTTTGCGGTGCTTTTCGTTACCATGCTTCAAAACCAACTATTCCGGAAACAAGCATTAACACACTCAACAAAACGCCCGCGTGAAGAAACACGACCGCTGCAGCGAGCGGAGCTACGTTCGTGTTGTCGCCACTCCAAAGCAAACCGAGCGACGAGAGCAGCACGTACAAAGGTATAAGCCATCTCCTAACGCGTGCAAAGATAAGCGCGCACGAACGCGGCCTGTTGAGCAAAGTGCGGAGTCATTCAGACCGGAGTTCTTCAATCCAGTTGTGAAACTGCGTTCCGAAAACCGGGCATGCCCATAGCCGATTTCGCGGGGGGCCTGCAGATTGTGGCGCCATCTGGGAGCTGCAATAGAAGACACTATATCGCCGCGGCACCACCCCCGGCTGTGTTCCTCGCAAAACTGCTCAACACATCACGCAGCGCTGGCGTCGTCGTCGCGACCGTTCATTAGTTTCTTCTTTGGTCAACAGATAACGCCACATTCAGCAGACCCCCACAATTTCGACCAACGACGAGTTCGGATTTTGATACATGGGGCCAGTGGGAAGTATCGCGACTCGTATGATCGAAGACCTCTGATTAAGGCAGCCCTCCTCTTCATGAGCCTTTCGTGGGAGAAAAAATGGCGGCAAACTAGTTGCCTCTCCGCTAGATAAGAGTTCGTCGCCTGCCCTCACATGCTGTCATTCGCACATAGAACATAGGACGCGCGCAGGGCGATGTTATTAATTTGGACTTGATACGGAACGTCACAGAGGCGCCGACGCCGACGGCGCCGGTGAGCACGCACCCAGAGTTTCCCATATAAATAATGTCGCAATGACAAATTATTATACAAAACAATGATTTCGAAACCTTCTAATGTTACTCCTTTATTTTATCTAAAATGCCATTCATGAACGCAAGGGAGGCATCTGAGACATAACACTTTTGCGATGTCTATTATCGTCACGATTGGTCAATGCAAATCATTTTGCAGCATTCGGGCATTCATACTTTGATATCCCTTGGCATGCTTCTACGCCATCAAAAAGCAGTATGAACAGATGTGGGCTTACGCAAATCATTACTACCTGCATTCCAAACAAAGGAAACTGGCCGGCATGTTGTGCAGGTTGGTATACATGCATGGTGGTATGTATAACAGCGCTGAGTAACATGAAGGCGATATCAAATTATTTGGGCCTTATTGTGGGGAGCCTCTTGCATTATTTTGCTATCTTGTAAAACTTCTCGCGTAAACATTATGCCGCAATTAACATGTCTTTCTGCATGACTTAAATGCATTTGCTTTTGAAGTGTTCGACGCGATGCATTATAATGTTGCACTTTCCGAGAAACCGTGCTTCAACTTGAGGGGCAGCTAGTGCTCTCGTCAAACTTGCCTTTCGAGGGTGAGGGAATAATGGAATTAGGAACCGAATCCAATACGAATCGAATAGTGATGATACCGAATCGAATATGAATAAGAGTCGATTGCTATTCGTATAGTTTTCGAATAGTGAGGCAGCGATGTTCAAACGCAGCCCTAGGCATGGTAATTTAACCATTTTCGAAACAGCCTGAAAATTCAACATTTTATTAGAAAAAAATATTGACTTGCTTAAACAAACGAATATTAAGATTACTTTTAACCAACAAAAAAATACCACAATTTTGTAAACCTCAGGTAACCTCTTATAAAGCGCCCACTAGAGTCTTAGAAATGTTTTGTAATTGCAGGCTTAAATATAGCAATGACTATAGTATTCAAGGTGGTACATTGCCAAGAGCTTTTGAATAAATCTGATATATAAATATGAAGCAATATTCAAAAGTCAAGATCATCAGGAATGTCATGATGAAGATAGTGGATTAACGTCTCTGCCACTTCGGCGACACTGTAGTTTTCACCCTGTAATCAATATATATAGCGTCGACAGTCCCCTAAAACCCTTGGGCCGCATGGATCTTGGTAATTTGATGAGTGGAAAGAGAAATGCTAGCCCTCTTGTGGTTTCCAACGTTTCGTTCCTTTGGGGGTTTTTCATCGATGCTTAATATTCAAGAAATATTAGAAAAATATTGGGTACTTCTGATATGCACTAATTCGATTCGAGTAGCAAATCGAATACAACGCCATCTGATTCCGTTCGCACACACGAGTATTCGCCCACCCCTACTTGCCTTAAAAGATTTGTTGCGATGAACAGCAGTCACCGATTTCTACACGACCGAGGAGATCGTATGCTACCGAGAAGAAGCATTAGGCGAATGGTTGTGTTCCCATAGGACGAGCCACAGTTGTCAAAATAATATGAAATTCCAGAAATGATGAAGCCAGTGCTTGTCATTCTTCAGTATTTATTCCCCTGGACCACCACGGGTCGTAATACGAGATTGAAACCACGCGTTGACGCGCGTGAGCTTCCGTTCCGTAACGAAGCTGCAACAACCACCACACAATGTCAGCACGCTGGCCAGTTTCATAACAGCGCATCGCTTCTTTTGTGCTTGTTCTTGGCGGCAGCACTAAAACTGGCACAACGCGCCGCTGCCGTCTTGTTTTTCAAAGCTAGGAAAGAAAAGCGAGTTTCAAACTTTAACCATGTTATGTAGAAGTAAGCCTGTCAGGAACCGCTTATGCGTGTATTGTCCTTTATTAACCACCGCACGTGCCGCACCACTCACCCAAAACAGGAAAGTTATCTCCTCCTGATCTATACGGTTGGTGTTTTTCATTGGCAACAACAGTCGATGCCGACGCACCTTCACGACGCCGTATAGCAATTTAAGGCTGAGTGCCGCAGCTCCGCCCTCATCTTTCCCTTGGAACGCGCCCAAGTAAGGTTTCCATATAGACTTCGAGGAAGGCTTTCGACACCGTATAGTTGGCAGCGTGCGCTCAGCCATACGTGCTCTGGGGTGAATGTCGCCTCTCTTCGTGAACATTCGTGGGTCGAGTAACAGATCCGCAGTTTGAGACATACTATCAGTCGTTGTAACTGTAATTGATTATCGGCTATAAGCGTTCTCGCTGCCGGCTGTAGGCTGAGGCGTTATGCAAAAACTAACGTTTTACATGCCCGCCACGGTAGTTGAGTAGGCAAGGGCGTCGCGCTGCTAAGCTAGATTACATGGCTTCGTCTCCCGGCCATGGTGTATGCACGCCCATGAGGCGCAAGAAAAAAAAAGCGATGTGTCTAGATAACAATACGTGTTAAAGGACACTAGGTGGTCAGTATTAACACTAAGTTCCCCACTATGGTGTGCCTCATACTTAAGATGCGGTTTTGGCAAGTAATACCTCATGGCTTTAGTAATATTGATCTTTTAATAGTAATATCTGGGGTTTTACGTCCCAAAACCACATATCGTTATCGGAGACGCTGTAGTGGAGGGCTCCGGAAATTTTGACCATCTGGTGTTCTTTCTCGTGTGCTGTGCGATGTCAGTGCACGCTACTCTACCATTTCGCCTCCATCTAAATGCGACCGCCGCAACTGGGATCGAACCCCCCGCCCATCGGGTCAGCAGCCGAGCACTGTAACCGCTACGCTACTGCGGCGGACTAATATATTGATATTTTATGCTTTTCTAGTTTCATTCTCCAGCATCCGCTGCGCTAGCTGAAAAGTCCTCCCCCCCGCCTCCCCGTAAAAAAAAATATGGTGTGGCGGCGCTTGAGCACAAAAAAAATGCTAAAAGAATGGGTTGTTAAATAGTCGCGCATAAAATATGGACGATGATCGCCAGTGTACGCAAACCGTTGAATTCTACCAGAAACATATTCGCTTATCTAAATAAGTGATGCACCTTCCAGCGCCACAGATCTAACCTGAGAAGACGTCTGGCCATGGAGGAGCATGGAAGTGGGTTGACGTAAGCAACATAAAGTTGAGTGTGCAATAGCGCGTGTACGTTTCGTGGGCAGTAGAATATAAAACACCGACTTCAAAGCCAGGGAAAAGGACATACGTAAGAAAACAAACTTGCTTCAAAACTTGAGGAGTGGGACGACACAAATACGAGCACAAAAAGAAAGCCTGTAGGCTAGCGCAAATGTATTGATAGCTTGCATGTGACGTTATAGACATCGAAAAATTTCTCCAACATGGCGGCTTAACTGACGTCAAGACAGTATAATTTCACGGTGATTAACCTACTTCAGTGTGATAACGCCTTCGCTGGAAAGTTAATGGGCCTGAGTGCCATGAATAGAGGAAGAACCAGCATGGTCATATGTACTGATAGCAATAACGCAACGTCACAAAGTTCGCTTCCCACCATTTGGTGCTCAAACGTGGTTGTTTCAACGACGTCAGTGCAAGCCATCTATTAGTGCAAGCCAATTCTATCCAATAAGGGGCGCAAACTTGGACAGACACAGATGTAGGAAACAGGACGAGCAGCACCATCAATTGCTTTCTTAACTGTCAATATGCTGTGCATATAGTCAAGAAACAATCAAACGGTGGCGGAACCAGAGGCATAAGTCAACTTGAAGCGTCACCAGAATAAAAAAAAACTGATAATGATTCTCACTTCTACGAGGCCAGCTCCTGCATAGAACATAATGACGTGCTCAAGGCTGAGGATAGGTAACTAATACAAGTGTGGTTGTTTTCCATGGTGCGTAAAGGTTCTAAAACTTCCGTCGTGGTCGGGTTGTTATTGCGTCAAACGCTAGTGGCAGCATAATTCTTGGCTCGTGGCCGAATGCAAATCAAAACTAGCGATTAGTGGAGTCTATTCAGGTTACTAGTTTTGGGCGTACAAAGCGGCCCGCAACGTGCTAGAGCGCGTTCCGAGGGACCATAATAAAGTTTTTCCATCCATCCATTTATTCAGCTGCTTTCGCAAATGCCTTCACTAGGTGCTGGTGAAAGATTAAAACAAATAATTCCGAATGAAAGGCAACGCGTTCGGTACTAATAATAATAATTGTTGCGGTTTCATGTTCCCAAAGTGACAATATGATTATGGGGGACGTCGTACGGTAGGCTTCCGGAAAGGTCTACCACCTGATGTTCTTTAAGGTGGACGTTAATCTAAGCCCAAGAGCTTCAACACGGTTGGTCTTTCTAGCAGTGATTTGGACGCACTCTTTTGTAGGATACTGGGTTTCCGTAAAACATGGTTTCCAGATGTTCGACTACACAGGTAATGTTGTGGACTGATCGGGGTACACAATATTTTAGTGGAAACACTTAGTAAACACGGGATTTTGTCCTACATGTCTGTCCAGAAAATATCAACGGCTGCAGGGGCAGCAAGAGATTTTCTCACTAGACAGGACACTGGGTTATGGGGTTATTGTGTATGCGAATCGCTTCTTCTCATCACCATACTTCATAGCCCTTCTATACGTTTCATTTTCCCATGTGTGGTGTAACAGGTTAGAGCGCACTAGCTTAGGCCGGCCATGTGCGTCATTTTTTAGTACATTACCTCCTTTTTCCGAAACACATTTGCAGGGCTTAGAGGCAGTGGGCATGTAGGTAATAATAGGAAGCCACAATTCTAATTGATCCGTCCGTTTTCAAACTTTTTTTCTCCAGTGTCGTGCTAAACACTGCCGTCAGAGTGTGCGGTGGTAGTAGAATTGTTGATCGTCCGCATTCAGTGTGGCTGGTATAGTGGGTAAGCTTACCATGTACAGCTGGGAATTCAACGGTTTTATACAACCAGCAGATGTGTACCCTGACCGACCACGTAGTTGGGTATGGGTTCTGATCTCTGATTGTGAGTCGACGGAGATTTTCGAAGCTGTCTTGGCGCACCTTGCCCCACAAGAGGCTTGATGAGGTAGCGGAGTGTCCGCGGGGTAATGGCGGAAGAAAGGAAATGTTAAATTCATTGGTTTGTCTGAGTATGCTACAGGAGGAGGTGGGATCGACCGGGGGAAGGCACATGTTCGTGCTAGAAAAAAAAGGACTTTCCCGACGTCTTTGTTTTGGGTCGCTCTTAATACAGACCACTCAGCGAAATCTCAACAGGAGCGATGACAATCTACCTTCGGTATATGCGCGCTGCCTGCGTCATGTTCAAGCGTACTTAAAGCGAACTGCTCCGACCCATGTTTTCATTTTACTTGTGAAAAGGCTCCCGTGTGGAACCCGGAAGGTCGTTTTGAGTTACGTCGAATTCCAATGGCAGATCGCGAACGCTCGGCCGGATCGCGAACGGAGCGCGTAGCTCCGAGCGAAATCGCTCTCGCCAAACCAGCCATCAGAATGCATGCGCTGAGACGGAAGCAGTCAGAACACAGAAACCTAGCAAGGGAGCGCCACGATACAGAGTATCCGCATAATCCCAACATTCCGTCCGGTTTGTTCCCGAAGACTCTGCGGCCACTCCACCGTGGCTCGTGTCTGCTTCACGGGCAAGTTGGTGAAACAGCAAATAGCGTAATGACATACTCCGCTACACGTCACGACATACTAAAATGCCTCCGGAAGAACAGGAAAACAGAATTTGGCAAAGAAAAAGTTTCTACTTTATGCGCTACCAACGCCAAAGTTATAAGTCATCTCACAGTCCATGCATTACCGAACGACTTCCTCGACGAAGCCAATCAGTTTAAGCCTCTTGTCAGGCAGGCGGAAGATCACGTCAAATGCCCGTTGGTACATAGCAGATGCATACTAGCTGTCTGAATCCGAAGAATCCTCGCAGGACTCGGAACTTGTTGCGTCTGAGTTCGAACGGCGAACGGCTACTGTCCAAGAGAAACAACACAAGGACACGGTACAAAGAATTTTAAATGCGAAGCATTTCTTAGCGAACTGATGCCACTCTGAGCGTTTCCGTTTCCTTATCTATGTACCCGCTGACGTCTGGGTGCTCTCGTGGTGGCCTCCTTCACTTGGTATTGACTTAAATTGGCATAATAGTGTATGAAGGTATGACAAACACGACTGTCTCGTCATGACATGCATAACGCTGGTGCGGCTTTGCGCCAAAGGTGATTCACAGTTTATATCGATACCCAGGAATGGCGAGGACAGGCATTGGTAATTTAAACGGGAGAAGATCAAGAAAATGCGGCATCAGCTGCGTCGACCCGACGAATGCAAATAATAAAAATCAGGATCCCAGCAGGAATCGGCGCCAGGCATTTTGCGTGGCAATGAAGTATTCTACTTCATTGGCCATGCGACGTCTTGCCGCAGCTATGGAAAAAGCCCGTATTTAAGAGTGATGTCGGTGCGACCTTCAGTTGTGGTTGCAGTGCTGTCTATCTAATTTTATGACAAGGTAATAAATATTACTTATGTATCCTATGATGCAGACGTCATGCCGCTTTAATGCCAATTTTGGTTGTAGTGTTGGCTCCACTTCTCAAAAAAGTCGAATGAACGCTACCTATGCAACTCCTGTGACACAGAAAGCTCTACTCAAACGTTGCTCGGCCCCGGAGCAATGCACTAACGAATGCTACGTATGATTCACAGCGTCGCACCGTACTGTGCGATGATTTCAATATCATTTGTAGCATTCTTTATTGGTCCAGCAATGCGAAATGTGAATGGTACTGTGGTGGGCGCTTCGTTTCTGTAAAACTGCCGCCTCTACTCAAGCACGAGCGCCGATCTGCCCTTTAAAAATCAGTGTAGTCGGCATGCTTGATAAACGCACGATGTGCGCACAGCTACTCAATGTACAAAAACGCATCGATCCACTTCGTAGCGTTTCACTCAGAGCCAAAAAAAACTGAGGGACCCTTAAGCTTCGCCTTTAAGAGTTGAACGCGATAGCGATATCATGTCCCGAGTGCGTAGTTCAACCACTTAGTGCATACTTGCTATGCACCCACTACGTGGTGTTAAGGGAATATGCGCAGTAAGGTGTGTGCCTTTTGTAATGGGTGGCCGGCTTGAAACTACGAAGTCGTTATGATAGTCACATGTATTGATGCTCGATGGCAATGTACGCTTGTACCACGCAATATTACAGGGTATTAATGAGAACTAACAGACAAAGATGCCTTGGCATCTTTGTCTGTTAGTTCTCATTAATACTATGTTTAACAAAAGCAAACGAGCCCTTAAGTTTACAATTCCTTCCTGCAATATTACAGGGATATTACATGTTATATTGCGACGCCTATATAAAGGACGCTTGCTTTTGCGAAGCATGAAAGTTATTTTCCCTGCATTTCCAAGCAGAGGAAGTTATTTTCGCTGCATTTCCAAGAATACCATGACAGAAAAAAAAAGAGGCATGGCTGTGTGGTAGAACACCTGCTTGCCACGCCGACTACCTGGGTTCGATCCTCGCTCGGACGCGGAAATTTTTATTATTTATTTTATTTGCATCTTTCTCGATTTTTGGGTCACGGACAAGATGATGACTTTTCGCTCCCAACCAACGACGCCGACGCCGGAATTTTTGCGCAAGGAGCTCTTTTACGCTATCGCTTTAAAAATGCAGCACAGACAGCCTCTCGCTGACTGCATCGCATAACCGCTTACCACAATGTGTAAGATCTTTCAAAATTTTTTCGTCATCCATGGCAGCCCGTTACTGGAAACATCCGGCCGTAACGAGAAGAAAGGCGGTTGCGAAAAATGTATCCCGCGGATTTGCAGTCAAATCCGCCGATTTCAGCGGAGGAGGATCTATCGCTTCACGGAGCGATCCGCAATCCGTGGCTGCTCCCAATCTGCCATTCAAATGCACAATTTGCGCTACAGATCTGCCATTGGAATGTGATTCTTCCCTACAGAGCCGAAAAACTTGACCTGAATCTGCCCTTGGAATTCGAAATCAGCGTATTAGTGTCCAGGGTTTTCCACCTTCAACATGTATCATACCGACCAGATGGGCTTCTGTGAAACTTTCAACTTCATTTGTATTCACGCTGCCGCGGTTATCGCAAGCAGGGCTCTGGGCCATTTCAGTGCTAGAAGCATTAGTGCACGCCACAAAAAGTGATAAGAGGCATGGAAGTGCTTGTTCTTCGGTTCGTATATCTTGTAGATGGAGGACGGCGCTGCATACGTGGATGTAGGCTACACAGAAATTCTTTGGTAAAACATTCATGTGAGTTTGAGGCTTAGGTAGGCAAAAAAAAAATAACTTCCCCATCTCCTAAAGGGAAGCATGTATGGATGCGAAGCAGCGGGGTGATGGCTGGCTTGAGCGGGAGAAACGTCACTGCTCCCGATTCGCGCCAGCAGCCCGGTCGCTCATCGCGACGCTGCACAGGAGAGAGAATGAGGCGCGCGCGCTCCGTCATTTTCGTACCGCGGAACTACCGTGGCGCCCCCCAGCGGAGTATGCAGCTGTCGCACCACCAGTCGTGCGCGCTCTCCGTAGAGTAGAGATTCCTAGAGGAGAGGACGGGGGGAGGTCCGTAGGAGAGGAGATATAGGAGACGCGAATGCACTGTGGGACGCAGGCGCCTCTTCGTAGAGTAGAGAATTCCTAGAGGAGAGAAAGGGGGGAGCGTAGGAGAGGAGGAGGGAACGCGCATGCGCTGTGGGGGGTGTGGGACGCGGAAAGGAGGGACGAACAAAGTCCCCGCAAGCACATGCAAGCAAGATCAAGGAATGGGAGTCAACGGGACGCGGGCGCCGCTCCGTAGAGTAGAGGATTCCTAGAGGAGCGAAAGGTGGGGAGCGTAGGAGAACAGAGAGAGGGGGTGGGACGGAGGGACGGACAAAGCCCCCGTAAGCACATGCAGGCAAGATCAAGGATTGCAGTCAACGGGACGCGGGCGCCGCTACGTAGAGTAGAGGATTCCTAGAGGAAAAAAAGGTGGGGAGCGTAGGAGAGGGGGTGTGGGACACGGGAAGGAGGGATGGACAAAGCCCCCCGCAAGCACATGTAAGCAAGATCGAGGAATGGAGTCAACGGGACGCGGGCGCCGCTCCATAGAGTAGAGGATTCCTAGAGGAGAGAAAGGGCGGGAGCGTAGGAGAGGAGAGAGAGGGGCTGTGGGACTCGGGACGTGGGAAGGAGGGACGGACAGAGCCTTCGCAGCCACATGGAAGCAAGGTCAAGGAAGGGAGTCAACGTGGGCGACAGACACCACCGGTAGAGCGCGTTATTCTTTGCTTGCACCCACCACCTGCCTAGCCATTGCTAAGTAGCCACTCTGTGCTCTCTGCCATGACTCTCATGACTGTTATGGTGGTTGACGGCCTTATTGTACTACAGTGTTCTGGTTCGCATAGTGGCTGCTTCTCTACTTTATGAAATTGACCTGACGCGGGACGCGGGACGGCGGACGGGGGACGCGGGAGGGACGGACACAGCCCCTGAGCATAAGATGCTTCGCATCTAAAAATATGGCGCTCACTCAGACTCACTGAAGGTGAGTCTGAGTCTGATAGTGAAATCTGGATGCTTGCGGCCCACTGCGACTCAGACTCAACAAAATTTTCCTCAACCTGGCTAACTCGGTTTCAAACTCAGAAATATTACTCAGCCGGAGTCACTCAGACTCACTGCTCCATCGGAGTCTAAGTCGACTCATTAGTCTGCTATACTCGCGGACAACTTTTCTTGGCAATGAAGGGAAGGCTACGGAGCCAAACTGGGCGTGTGCCACCGCTGAAGAATATAGTCCCAATTTTCGTCCGTGTTTTTTGCGTGAATATTATAAAAAACAACATTACTTTTTTTTCTACCGGATGCTGTTTATAAAGGAACGCAGTTCGCACGAAGGAAATATTCATATTTGTTTTAATTTATGCAGTGTCATTTCGCATTTTTGCACGTATGAAAACGTCGCACGTTTTACGTGGACCTCACAGTCAAAATGGCGTCTTCGAGTTCAGGTCAGCGCTCGTAGCTCGCCAGCTATTTCGACGACTCGTCGAAGGAACTTGTGACGAATTTCACTCACAAATGGCTGTCTAGAAAAATGGAGCAAATGATATGCAATGTTATTATTCGAAAACGGCCGTCATTCGAAAAGCGAGCTGCACCGGACTACTTCGCGGAGGAGTACATGTGCTGTCGCTCCGCCCCCGTAGCTTTCCCTTCATTGCCAAGAAAAGTTGTCCGCGACTATAGTGTGCTGGTTTTTCCGGCCATGGTGTCAATGCGTTTTAACATCAATGGCGGTGTTTATTGTGGCATCTTTTGATGTAGTATCTTTAATGACAAGTTATCAATGGGTGTAACCATGTGAGGGTATCTTTATTACAAGACACGACTTACAAGCGATATTCTTATTCTAAACTTCCCGCGGAAGAGTTTGCGCAATAGGGGGGGCGGGGGGGGGGGATGAATGTTGTTCAGGACGCACCTCCCACTGCATGTGTCCTCCACGCCACTGATTGACGAATATTGATTTGGCGTATGAAGTCTAGTACGTTGAGGTATGCTTCGGTAGACATGAGTATAAGCGTGACCTGACATCAAGCTGATATAAAAGCTGAAGGTAAGTAGACAGATCCAAGGGTCGGCAAAAATTGTGGAGCTCCCTCATACTCGCTCACGAAATATACTTTGCGCTTACGGCTTATTCGGACTCACTCATCAAAATTTTCCTCAGCCGGACTCGTACCCAAGCTCACCAAAATATTACTGACTGCTCGACCTGAGTATGAGAGAGTCTGGAGTGAGTCTCACTAGGTCGACTAATGAGTGAGCTTGCCACTCTATGGTTTGCGGTGCAAGCCTAAGCTCACGCCTGTGTAGAGGACGAGTTTGTTTGTCGGCTAAATTCAAGTTAGATTGTGTAAAACGAAAGGTTCCATAACCAGCGCAATGGGCGTGCACTCACGTTAGGTAGGGTCAGTTGCTGCTTGTCAGCTGACAATGCAATAGCTCGCGCTAAACTACACTCTAAAAGAAAAAAAGGAAGTCCCTTGACTATTTCTCGCTACAAATGTGACTCACGTGTATAGCGCTGATAGGAGAGGCACGTTGACGATGTCAAGCGGCCGCTTAGCTGCCCCTCCTGGTCGCTTGCCCCTCCTCTTGGCCTATTGAAGATTCATCCCTCCGTCACAGTCTCGTGCCTCCACTAACCGCAGGCTCTCCTTCCTGGCACGTGTGTGCACATTTCATTCCACTTGCGGTGTAAACAAGATCGTCGCTTTTCTTCGCTCTTTTTCTTTTCTCCCTCTGTTCGCGTGCGTCTTAAGCGGAAATAACCTGACCGCTTAACGGCGCTTGCTTCCCATAATAGTGATGGGAACCGAGTGAGCCCTGACAAAGACCTTGCAACGCCACTGGCCTTCATTGGAGATTTCTCTCCTGACGTTCGCCCATTCGTGCTCTTTCCCGCAGTGGAAGCGATAACTTTCTCGGGGTTTGCTTCTGTCGGCCATTTGGAATTGTATGCTGCACGAGCGCGCACGGTCATGGCTCCTGGTTATTGCTATAGGCTTCTCGTTCTGCTGGCGGCACCCCTTCTTGGTGAGTTTCCCGTGTCGAGTGGGCCGCGCTTTTCATCCACAATGTCTACTGGTTAACCGGCCCGGTGGATCAAAGGTTATGGCGTTCTGCAACTTCAGATGTCGGCGCGGCTTCGATTGCCGGTCACGGCTACTGCATTGTGATGCGGTGAAATGCGAAAGCCCACACGTGCCGAAATTTAGTAGTAGGTTGAAAAAATTATGGGGTCTGCCTCCATTTGTTGCCATCCACTACGGCCGCCTTCGAAACCTGTGGTTATCTAAATCCCCCAAATCACTCCTTCTCCTCGGATATTCTCACCCGTGCCTTGAACACATTACCTTAAAATGAAGGGGTGAAATATTCAAGCTTCAGGATGGTTTGTGACCCCAGTGAGTGCATGCTCCCATTTTCACCACCCATCCCCTTCCACGAAGAAAAAAAAGAACTTCTGGTCTCTAAATATCAACTCAATACTTGAAGTGAGTTTGTCAACATTGTTGGCACCTTCATATTAGTCAGACACCTTCAATGCTGCAAGGATGCGCTTGTCTTCTTTCAAAGCATCGAAAGAGTCTACATGCTGACAACCTATCCCGTTCCAATCTGAAGAGATTTCTTTGCCTGAAAATAATTAATCAGTACTTGAAAAGATAAGCATGCACGTGTACTAAGCCAACCCGAAGGAGAATCTAAGCGAGCACAGCGTCAGTCGCTTCTCCTGGCCGCCTTTGTTAATAAGTTCGACAGTAGTAATAGCAGTTTTTATCATTAGAACTGAGATTCACAGTCCCGATTTCGCGTAATTTTCTTAGGTACGTGCCAGCTACAGTTAAGCGACGGTTGCAAGGTGGAAACCCTGCGAGCCTGTGGAGAGGACTTCATTCCGTATACTAAGGGTCCACACCTGCACGAGTCGGGAACAGAGTTCGATGAAGGATGCAAGTGAGTAATTCCTCATCCTCTCCTTCCTTTATAGTCACGCAGACTATCTTAAGGCATACTGCTTGGTGTGTGTTGCATATTATATATATGCTGTAAGATCTGTGTTGCGCATGGATTGAAGCAGTGCTTGTTGCTACCTGTCGTGTAATCAACTGGCACAACTAGTTGTGGCATTGTATCGGAAGGCGCCTTCCAGCAGGGCTCGGGATTATCCTGATTGGAAGCCTGGACATGGCTACAGTAGTTGTGAAGCCACTACGATAACTGAAACGAAGCAGTGTAGACACTTAGCACCCATGGTAAATGAGACCAGTGCCAGGGCCACCTCAGCCAGAAGCCTCCCAAGCACAACTTGTTCCGCCATAGTAAGGTGAAGTGGAAGGGAGCAGATACACGGCAGTATAAGAACAGTGTATCTGCGCGCAGAAAAAAAATATGTTTACTGACCGCAATGTAGAAAAACCTGACATTCGTAATATTTTTTGTAGTTGGTCGTCGGCTTTGGTTATCACATTTCTCATTAGTATTTAAGCTTAAAGGTATCACTAGCGTCATACTAGTGTTATAATTGGAGATCTCGGATACTTGATCGAAAATTAGGTGGCGGGTGCTAATGTGCGCAGTCTATATTTTTTCCTTAAAATCGTGGAAACTGCTGCCTTGTTCGGACGAAGCAAAAACCGATTTTCTTCTTTTGTGGCAAAATTTAGCAGCCGTAGCTAGAGTCTCATAAGTAAAAAAAATACACACAGATTTGCAGAGTCCAACAAGTTCTTTGAGGCAAACATGCAAATGCGAACGTGATAGTGGGAGAAAAGAAGGCCCTAATTCCAGTCAATTGAACAAAAAAGCCCCAACATGAGTATGTCGAGAGAAAAAGCCGGCAGATCCCACGCACTGTGGGAATCGATGTAATGCGAAGCAGCCAGGAAGGAGCAAATCATGCTTTACATAATTTGCATGTCATGGTTTACAGGTTACGACATGTCATTTGTGTTCGTCATACAGTCACGTCGCGATATACCAATTTTGGTGTATGTCAAGCTAGCGAACTGGACGCAAGCGCACCATGAGCGTGGCATGTAAATAGCATTGTAGATGACATGCATGCCAAGATTTTCATGTTACCACCTGCCACTTATGTTCGTTATACACACTCAATACCAAATTTGGTGTATATCAAGCTAACGAAACGGCCGCGAGCACGCCATGAGCGTGGCATGCAAGTCATGTCGCACATGACATATCATGATTTCCATATAACCACTTGTCATTCATGTTCGTCATACAGTCATGCCACTCAATACCAAACTTGGTGTATCTCAAACTAACGGAACGGCCGCGAGCACGCCATGAGCGTGGCATGCAAGTCATGTCGCACATGACAAGTCATGATTTCCATATTACCACTTGTCATTTATGTTCGTCGTCCGCCTCGGTGGATCAGTGGCTAGGGTGCTCGGCTGCTGACCCGAAGGTCGCGGGTTCGATCCCGGCCGCGGCGGTCGCATTTCGATGGAGGCGAAATGGTAGAGGCCCGTGTACTGTGCGATTCAGTGCACGTTAAAGAACACCAGATGGTCAAAATTTCCGGAGTCCTCCACTACGGCGTCTCTCATAATCATATCGTGGTTTTGGGACGTTAAACCCCACATATTATTATTATTATTTATGTTCGTCATACAGTAACGTCACTCAATACCAAATTTGGTGTATATCAAGCTAATGAAACGGCCGCGAGCGTGCTATGAGCGTGGAATGCAAGTCTAGTCGCTCATGAAGTCATGATTTTCATATTACCACTTGTCATTTATGTTCATCATACAGTCATGTCACTCAATCCCAAATTTGGTGTATGTCAAGCTAATGAAGCGGCCATGAGCGTGGCATGTAAATCATGCTTTTCATGACAAGTTAGTCATGATTTTCATGATATGACCAGCCATTTATGTTCGTCATACAGTCATGTTATGCTATAGAAAATTTGGTATAAATACCATTAACGATACGGCCACACTTGGGTAATCCAATAAGTTATACAAAAGGCGACTTCTGGAAATAACGAGGCGCTTTGCGAGAGATACGTATTGTTACCTTTATGTTCTCAGGCGATTGCATTGTTCCTCTGCTACGCCGCTGGCTATTGCTCTTCGAATGACATGGCTTAAATATGCTAGTTGCAACTCAGGGCCAGAGCTGGACAGTTCAGCCTTCCCACTGCTCCAATCTCTATGCACTACAGTCACCCAACAAGGTTTTTTACGTTCTCTGGCTTTCCCTGACACCTCTATAAGATGTGTTATGTTGTCCAACCGACATATCACGGACAGGCATCACGGTACCAGGTTCCATATACGTAGGAATTTAGTTGATAGAATCCTGCACGATACATTTTTCTGCCTAATACATTTTTCTTTTCCCAGACAGCATACCTTGGAAATAATGCATTTTCACGCGTTTATTAGGACCACAGTTTTACCCACAATTGTATATTACGACCGCGAAAGAGAATCTTCACCGATATACTTAGCGATCATGCGTTCATTCTTCGGTATACTAGCTCAAACCGCGTACCAAAAGCCATGATGAGCACGTCACGGTGTCGCTGAAGCCGCAGCAGTGTAGCTTTTGTGGTGACGAAATCGCTGCCATGAACGTCATTGAAGATGATGCGCCATGCGAAGAATTTCAGCACAATTCAGAAGACTACTTTTTAGAAGAATTTACTAATTAGACGTTAAAATAAAGAGAGTTTAGCGCAAATTGACCACCTTGTTCAATGTGACTCAATAAAAGTGACTTTTTGAAGGAATATGCATATTTTCCTCCTATTTTTAACCTCTTTATTTCATGCTATTTTTGCATCGTAGCTTATTCACTCGATCGTAACGCTGGGGGTGACTACATTGCGTCCAGGAAGGAGAAAATAAAACAGAAATAACAGAATTCTGTGCAGTATTGAACTTTTTAGACAACTCCAATTTCGGTTAATTTCTGTTTCGATTGTAACGCGATGGTTGACTTCAAGTAGCAAAAACCTGAAAAGAAAAAGTCGTGTTACATTCGACTAAATACGCACGTTTTATTTTCCGGTTCCCGTGA